>PVHY01024455.1:0-19628 GCA_004024945.1 Uropsilus gracilis
ATCTATCTATCTATCTATCTATCTATCTATCTATCCATCTATCCTTTGCTAGCACCCAAGATTTAAAACTCTGGTCTTTCAGAAAGGGAGGTTGGCATCTCCACCTTTTCCTGGTGACCCTGGCTTTTTCTAGCACAGCAATTTACACTTTTACCTTCCTGTCTGAGGGGAGCAGAGCAGAGTTTCACAGGCTTTGAAAACAAAACCTAGGGGCGGGCTGTCAGGTACTTGAGAAAGTCTGCTTTGAGCCAAGATAGGGAAAATAAATGAATAATCCACTCAAAATCACACAAAGGCATGGTCACATTTGAGGGGAAAGGAGTGAACAATATCAATAGTGTTTAATATGTAGTGTGGTGGGCAGGAAGAATCATTTTCCTTATCTGGGTTCAAATCATCACTTCTCCACTGAGTTGTGTGACTTTGGACTACTTATTGGAATTCTGTGTGCACTTACTTGCAATTTTGCAAAGTGAGAAAATATCAGAACCTAATTTATGAAGTTATTATGAAAATTAGTGAGTTGTTATTAAGAAAAGTCTTAGAAGTTACCAGGTGTCTTATGAGCACTATGTCAATGCTTATTATTATCACACGCTAAGATTGTCTTTTTGGAACTCAACAGTGCTGAACATCTAATGTAGACTCTAACCACATTGTTTTCAGAATCTGGGGTTTAAATCTTGACAATCAAATTTATGACTTTGGGGAAGGCATGTAACCCCTTAGCTTTGGTTTTATCATCTAGAAAATGGAGCTAAGATATGCTCATAGCATAATTACAAAAATGACAAGAAGTGATATTAGCCTAAAAATGCTTAATAGGGGACTGTATTTCTTATTCTGACACATGATATACCACTTCTTTATATGTTTTTGCCAAAGAGTACCCTTTTTTCCTCTCTGGATTTATGAGATGATCTGTTTTACTGACACAGAGCTATACACAAGGTAGACACAACTAAGTGTAAGTCCTTATTGAATGTACTATAGTCTGCTGGGGCTGCAAAAACAGGTCTAGATTATCTTTCAATTGACTGTCCCCTGTCCTCAGAGGTACACCATATGTTGGTCAGATCTGGCAATGGGACTAAACCTCCCATCTATGTCCATTTCTCATGAAGTGGAGCTGTGCAGAGAGAGCATTAGTTCTTGCCATGATACTCTGTCTTCAGCCAAGCAGCCAGGTTGCCTGAATGGAAGCAGATGCGGTGTGTTTGGCCTGGAGGAGGCATCAGAAGGGCCCCCAGGTTGCCTGGGAGGATGCATCTGGTGCTCTTGTTGGGCCAAATCTAACACATGGACCTGTTAGCAATATTAATGACTGTCCTCAAATGGGCCCAGCCAAATGTCATTTCTATTCAGCACTTTTCCAACTCACTCTGTGTGGCAACACTAAATGGGGGCTGGGGTGAGTAAGCAATATGCTCTTGATGTCAAGAGCATTGATTCTGTGAGCCAAGCTCACATCCATCAGTTTGTTTATCTTGTAAGTCAACTAATCACCTTGTTGAAGACATCGTTCTATTCTGTGTGTTCATGTTAGGCCAATTGATTGAGCTCTACAAGAACTGTTTAAACTTCTGAAAAAATGTATTGTCTAATTGGAAAAACAATAAAAACATTTGTTCAATGAATATAAAATTAAAACATGGAACTCTGACTTATGATTTAACAAGTATCCGTTCATCCAAGAAATTTCTATGGAAGAATGATAGGGTGCTAAGTATGGGTAATACCGAGTGAAGTTGGCTTAAGGGAAGAGAAGAGAGAAAAATGGAGCTGAAATAGTTCTGGGATATTTCACAAAGAAGGGAGGACTTAAGACTGTTTAAGTAATTCTATCCACCATCAGCAAGATAAAACGATGAGCTTCTCTGGGGGTCCCTTTTCTCTTTGCCTGTAGAGTTGTAGGCCTGGAGATCAAACAGAAGCTGCGGTTCAGAGTTCCTAGTAAGTGTTAGATCTGTTGGGAATCTGGTATTCTTATTGTCTTCTTGCTTGTCACTTCTGGGAAGTTCTTTTTTTTTCCCCCATGAACAATGGCAACTGATATTAAAGTGTATGTGGAATATGTTTCTTTTGAATGCAAACTTAGAGACAGAGATGAGACTTGATGATTCCTCTTTACTTAAGTTATGCAAGTCTGTGCTAAAATGGAACTTCTATCAATCTGTGCCCAAGTAACTAGAACTGTTTAGCTGATATTCTTGGCATTTGCATGTGGGAGAAATGCATTTTTCAAAACAATATTTTATTAAAGTAACATTACACTTAACATCATTACACATGGTTATAAATCAATATCAGTATAAATCAACAGCTATGTAGACTACATTAAGTTAACTAAAAGCCCAATTTTATCCTTCACCATTCATTTCAATTGATTTCTTTCTCCCCTTTGCCATTCCTTAGCCCTAATCCCTTCTGGCAACCACCAATTTGTCATATATTCGGAAAGTCTAATTTCTCATCATCTCTTATGTCCTCTCTTGGCCTCTCATGACCTCTCACTGGGCAAACATGGGGCGGGCTACTGCTACAACTGGAACCTATGGATGCTTCCATTGCTGGATACCACCGCTATTACATCTTATGTTTCTCCTTAAATTACATCTTATGCTGCCTCCCAATACAGACTTGTTTCTGATCCCCACAAATGGGCTTTGTGATCTATTTTCTCATCTGCTGTCATCGAGAACCCCACAAGCTTGTAACTGAAGCCTCCCAATAAAGTACAACCCCCCAAATAATCATCTCTTCTACCATTTGGTTACCCAGATTCAGTAACTCCCACTTCCTATATCTCCTTTAAGTTAGAACAAATGCTTCCTATTCGAATGCAAATGTAATGCTCTAGAGCTGCTAATTAGAAAGTCACAAGGATTGAGTATGACAGCTGAGTTGCTTTTAACCCAGTGTTTCTCATCCTTTACTTTTGCCCAAGTCTGGTGATCTAATGCTTTTTTTCTCTCTCAGCTTTCAATGAAAAAATTAATTGGAAAATTTCAGTGAAAAAAATTAATGGGAACATTTTTCTTAATTAAAAACAAAAAACAAAGCATTCCCTGAATTGCAGTCATCTCATTTGCTGACTACTCCTTGTTCTAATAAAATGTAGTCCAAAATTTCATATATAATTATTTCCAATACAAGCATTTGCATTTTGACATTTCCCATGCTTTCATGGAATGAAGAGAAAATTCTTGGGTAATTTGTGGCTGTAGTCAGCTTGAAACACTGAATTATAGCACATTTCTGTTCCTTGGTTCACGAATTCACAACCAGTTGTGCCTGTTTCTTAAAAATGTGGGAAAACAAAAGCTCCCTTGGGCATTTAACATTACCAGACCAGAATTATCCATGGACAGATTTTTTGAGACTTTAAACCTTAAACAGTTGCCTGCATAGCATGCAAAGGAGAAGGTGATGGGGAACAGAGAGGAGAAAAGAGCACAGTTTGGGTTCTGTCATTAAAACAAAGATATGCTTCATGCAGGTTAGAGAAAGGTGCTACTGATACTAGGAAAAGAAAGCATGGCTTGGTCTTGGGAGAAGGGAGACAACCAGTGTCCACAGTTTCACTATGAGGAGAGACTGCTGAAGCCTTTGTATCCACATCATCTAATTACCTGTCCCAGGAATTAAACTGATATAAAGCTTTGCTATAGATTTAGGAAATTTCTGCAAAACTATTTGTCAAAAAAATCTTTTACATATTAGCTTGCCAATCTGACATAGTTTACTTCTCAGGCATGCTTGAGACCCTCCCCCATGTGCTTTTTCTCCTAATCTATTATCTCATGAACCAGATCCAAAAACAGCTAATGTTTGCCTGAAAGATATATCTTATATAACTCAAGCCCAGACCCTAACACTCTATCCTTCCAATCTCTTCCTCATGATACCACTAAGCTTCTGTTCAGATAGTATTTCCTTTTATAGCATTAAGTAGATTAGGATCACATGTCCATCCCTGTTATATATCACCTTCTCCTTGCTTAGAAATGGAAAAACTGTCTCTGACTATGTGCCCTAAAATGACAAAATGCATTCTAAATAGCACATTTGTTTTCTCTCATGTATTTATTTATACTTGCTATTTAACTGGTCCAGTACCAACTGCATGGGGATTCTGGTGTGTTGATGACACATTTGAACAAATTAAAGGTAAATAAATGTTCAAATTTTGTAGCCTAAGTTTCAAAGAAGTAAGTCTGCATTGCATCACTTTCCAAGGGGAAATCAAGCTGTTCTGCAAAGCACAGACAAGTGTAGCAGTGCAAGTGGGACTTCTACAGTCTCATGTGCTGGTGCTCCCTGCTTAAATAATTCCTAGTTTCATCAGTGTCAAGGAAGTAGATTCTTTTGGGGTTAAAAATGAGTTTGGTATATTTGGACTTTTCTGCCCAACGCTTTGTGCTTTGGTTGTAACACAATTTTGTTTGAAAACGAGATCTTGTTTTTTGGTTTTTATTATTTCTAAAATTGATTAGCCATTTTAATGTTTGTACTTGGCATATTTTATATCCATCAGACAGCAAGGATATATTTCTGCTAAACCCCAAAGAACAGTGCTTTCTACCAGTCAGATTCCCCTCCAAGGGAACAAGCAGAAGCTTTAGCATTCAGTGTCTAAACATTGAGGGGAAGAAACATCCTTTCTAACCCAGCCACAGACACCTGGACATCAATTGTAGATAGGGGTGGTGTGAGGCATCACACTGTTTAATTCATGGAATCACCCAATACCCCAATAAATTAGATACTACCTTCATTTTAAGATGAGAAAATGGCATCAGAGAGAGTTTAAATAAGTTTCTCTAGAGCGGCAACTAGTGGGTAACTGGAATGGGTCCTCTATATGAGAATTCTACAAGCTGCGCACTTGAGTATACTCTCTACCATGCACCAGAACTAGTGCACAGCAGAACTGATCTTACTAGCCAAATCTAAAATGTTTGCATTAGGATTCCTTAACTTTTTTTAAGAGATGGGCTAATGAATTATTCTTTAGTTTGCATTTTATATTCAATGAGGTGGTTACGTCTCCTCCCAAATAAATGATAGTTGTTGTATAGGAAATAGAAGTTTCTATTTCCAATGATTGATGTATATTTATTAAATATTATTATGTGTATTTATATATACATTTATGTATATATTTATATATAATATGTATATTTATATATTAAGGATGTATATCCTTAAGTCCTTGAGAGCAAGCTTGCACTCTGAAAAGGCTCCTCCCCTCAACCTCTTGGGCCACAGAGTCAAAGTAACCAGGACATATATTTAGCATTGAACTAGCAATCACCTTGTTCTTCTCAGGGTCGAATCAGTTCTTAATACAAAGAGTATGACAACCCAACTTGGATTTTTGCTGTCATATCCTGGAAACTGCTGTCATATCCTGCCCTCTCTTTCCCATTTTTCCACAAGGAGATACTCTACCTCATTCTTTGCTTCAAAAATTGGGTATCAAGTGATTTTGTACTTATTTATAATTCATTTTTTGTATTCCATAAGATTGATTCATTCTTTTTATTTATATTAGATTGTCCACTGGCACAATAAAAGTGAAAGACAAGAGTGATTGGATTAAATTTACAAGTGCAATTATAGAGAAGTCTGAGAATCTGAGAAGAAAACAAAGCTTATCTTTATCTTATAATTGGAAATATTTTCTAAGTATTATAGATCCTCTGGAAAAGAGGTGGAAGTTCTTTTAATTTTAATGTATACCTGTTTAGGCTAATGAATCACTGTAGTACACACTTGGGTTCTCATCCTCCCTACACATCCTAACTTAATTTACAAAATGCAAAGATACATGTTTCAACTGTGGGTGAATGAATCTGTTTAATTGGCAAGTTGTCACAATTTCTCGTAATTATGGTTTTTTAACTATGTGAGAAAAGATAAATGGTAAATTATAGTAACATCGTTTGTCATTTGGTATAAGGATGATCTCTGAATTATAAGTGCTGTGTGCACTAATGCATCTGTTATTTCTTCATGACAAATAGGATGATCAAACCTTTTAATAGATTGTACTCTTCTTCTCCTGACAGATATTTATTCTTTTTCCTGTGATTAGAAAATATTTTTCTTCTCAGCCTCTATTAGGGACAAGGTACCAAGAGAGCAAACCACCCTTTTCTCTGGAAAACTACCATTTGCATGGAATGTTTTTACAGGCAACTGGAGGAAGACACTAGGTAACTGAAGCCTCTGTATACTTAATGCTAACTGTTCACTTGGTATGTATAGTTATCCTTGCCATCTTCAGGGAAACGAAGTTATGAGGGTCATGTGAGTGGGCTTCTAACAAGTCAGTGAACAGTGACACAAGCTCATTTGCAGCCTGCAAGCATAGCTCTCCCACTTGTGCAAACTGATGTGTTTGTGTGTGTGTATAATTTCCATTAATTGTGCAATATATAAAAGTATCAAAGTTAGAGACTACTAGAATAGCCAATATCAAATTTCAAAATTGTTTTGGGTCACATGAAAGTTGAGAGGGCAAGAAGGGGGAAAATAAAAGATACTTTTAAAATTTAACTATTTATTTTTATTCATTTTGTTTCTTTGTTTACTTAGTTATTTGTTTGTTTATTTCTAATATCTCTGTATACACCAAAGTTCTCCCACCATCTTGCCACCAGTGAACTGAATAAAGGGTCTTTAATTTGATATTGCCACAAGATGGTTCTCAGGAAAGGGGGAAATTCCAGGTTCCTTTCTTTAGCCAAAGAAGGTGGAACTGAGTAGGGAGAAACTGGAGAGGAGACCAGCAGAAAAAAAAGGAGAACAGGAAGGAGATCTGCAGGAGGCACATGGGACAGAGGGACATTTGAAGAAACTGAGCTTGCTTCTTGGTCTTGGGCTATACCAGGGATGAGTGGGATGTGGAAAGAGGCACTTGGAACAAATATGCATGAGAGACCCATGGGAAAGTCAACAATGGCAATCTTTATCTTGATGTTGATTTTAATCCTTGTCCCCAAATTTCTGGGACTCTCCTTTTCTTTTCTTATAGGTTCTCACCAGAAGATGCCTTAACTTGTAATAGATTTTCAAGTGGATAGCAGGCAGGAGCTGGCAACAGCTGTGGTCATCTCACTGAAGTAGTACAGTCAGCCATGGGAATCAAGGATCCAATCAGACTCAAGGGTGGGGTGCTCTGAGGGTGGATTTAAGTGGGTAGAGGGTGTTGGTGGGAGCTGAGTGGCTCAGTCTGCATCTCCAAATAGAGCTTGGTTTCTATACTCCAATGTCTACACTCCAGCATTTGAGAGAACTGTTTGAGCCTCTGAAAAGAATTGTTTGAACCTCCAAGAAGAACTGCTTCATTCCCAAGGGAGAAGAGAAGATTTCTAGGCCTCTGTTCCTGGTTCTGAAGAAGAAAAGGGGACCAGATGCTGGGAGAAGCTAGCATAGGGGTCTGGTGGGGTGGTGAACCTCCCCACCACCCAGCGGCTGCAAGTGGTGGTGGCCATTGGACTGCCCAGGGATCAACACTGTCTGAACCTCTTAGCCAGTAAGGGAAGGAGGGACACAGACTCCAGGGCATGGCTCCAGCATGCGTGAGAGGGAGAGGGTCCCCAGAGGGACCTCTGGGAATGGGGAAGGGATCTCTCCCATCACAAAACTGCATGTCGCAGACCCTTACCTGCTGGCAAAGCTTGCAGCCATCCAGGCCTCCATTCCTGGGGGAATCCTGACTGCACATGGGTGGCTCCCAGCCACACACCCCCCCTAAGCTGGGAGAAGCTAGTGTATGGGAGAGGGTTGGGGGGAAATGGTTTTAGGACACCCCTTCTTTTTCACATTCCACTTAGTCCACAGGAGAAATAAGAGCACACACATTGGAAACAGTAACATAGAATGGGTGAAGGACCAGATAAATATCCTGCTCACACATCCAGGTAAGATGCAGGAGAAGAAACATTGAGAAAGACAATCCATATTGGATTGGAGAAACGACCATGGTAAAGACCTATCACAGAATTGCACCTATGACCTCACAGGGAGTGGATGAACTAAGGCCCCATTTCAGAATATGACTTCCAAGAAAACAAGGTGCTCCACCCCAAACCTTGGGAGAGGAAGGCCACAGAGTTGGAACATCAGCAAATCTGCAAAATGATGGAGAGGAGATGATCTGCAAAACCCATCAGTGGATACCTGTCCACATTGAGAAACTTTTTTTGCTGACAACGGCTGGGGGAAAGGACCCCCTAAGTCAGAGGGCAGAGCTATGGGACGAAGAGTCAGTAGATTGGCAAGGAGATTGGACTGGAGAGGGAAGCCAACAATGTGAAGACATCAATAGATTTCAAATGAGCATGGACTGGTTGCCCAATGCAAAGTTAAGCTAAGACTGCAACCTACAATCATAGAATGCCATGTCCCAGGAACGCAGTTCCTCACCCAGCAAAAGAACATTGCCACAGTAAAGGAAGAGACCAATGGACTTAACATAAATCAAATAAGGAGAAAGGAGTCTGAGTAAATGGAAGGGGCATCGATGGGGAGGGGGAGGCAGTTCATCAACCATTTCCCTATGTAAGAAATTAAAAGAATAAATAAAATATAAACTACTAAAAAAGGAAGAGGAGAGGGAGGAAGGAGGTGGAGGAGGAGGAGGAGAAGAGGGAGAAGGAGGAGGAGGAATAAGAGGAAGAGGAGGAGGAGCAGGAGGAGCAAACCAGTATCCACATCCAGCAGCCAGCTGCAGAAGAAGACTAAATCTCTGGTCCTATCCCTGACATTGCTTGACAGGAGCACCAAAAGCCCTGGGCCTGTTATCTTTAAGGGCTGTTTGTTGATGATGCATTCCTGGTGATAACTCCTTAGCATCACTGTTGCCTGTCATGCATAGTGACAGGTCATCTGTACTCTGATTGTTTGGTGGGCACTAACTGGGGTAGTTGGCTACATTGAGTTCTTTGTTTTACCCTTGTAAAATAAATCTCATGGCTGTTGGAACCTGAGGTCTCTTGCAATTTTGTACACACACAGGTGGAAGAACCTACAGACAGTGACTTGTATTGGACACAATTTCTTGATTTGATTATAGTCCTGGGTATTAAATTTTATATACCTGCTTAGTTTTGGTGCCCTGTTTTCATCTGGTTTCAAGATCTCCATAGCCCTGCTTTGGGTCAACCTTCTTGGCTGGGTATTTACATATGAGGGCATGGCTAACTCAGAATACTTGATTTGGAAACTGTATTCTGTCTTTCCTTTGTTTTTATTGAATACTTTAATAAATTGCCTTAAATTTCTTTCTATTGCAAGAATGCACTAGAGTATGTACCATTACATGCTAGAGTATGTTTTGTCTTGATATAGTGGGTGGCAGAATCTCTTTAGAGTAGACAGGTTTGGGGGTGTCCCAGGGGGACTGTTACCTTATCCTGTAACATTATTGCCTAATTCTTCTGCTAACACTGGAGAGGGAAAGAAGGAAAGAGAGGGAGGTGATGAAAACCATTAAATTTGTTGAAATATATATATATATATATACATAGAAATGTATATACATATATATATACATATATATACATAGAAAGTGCTCATGTTAAGTGATTAGTTTTTTTCTGATCTACCTTCCTCCTTTGCCCATCATACAGTGATTTGATTCCCATTTTTCTGGAAAGAGCTGTGCGCAGGTTCAATGACTTGCCCAGATTGTGGAGAATTAGCTTGCCTACAGGGATAAGATAATTCTATTAATCATCCTTAGCTCTGTGTGAAAGTAAGATATATATATATATATATATTTCCTCTGTAAGTGTGTTTTTAGAAAACCTCATAAACAGCTGTCTGGTTTCCAAAGGCGATAGAGTAAAATAATACAAAAAGGAAAGCCACATCAACATCTTAATGTAAGTAAAGCTATGTTTTATAGAGCATTACCTGTTCAAGCTTGTAAGAGGGAAATTAAAACTAAGTTTTAGGAATGACTATCTATTAAAGATCATTCAATAAAAGGGTAAGATATTCTGGAATTATAAAAGTCAACAGGAAAGTCAACAAAAAAATTTAATTTGATAATCAAAATATGATTTTCCAGTTGTACTTTGAAAGAAAATCGGTACTTATAGCAAACTATTATTAAAAAAGAAAATTCAGTGGGTTATTATTATTATTTATTATCTTGTGATGGCCATCCTTTTGAAATTTATACTTATGACCATAATTAATCTTATCAGCAGCAAGGTTGCGATTTAGTAATAATACATGTTCTTCTGTTATTTTTATGCTTGGAGTAGTTGAGGCATTAATGCTGGTGATGGAGCATTAGGCATCAAAGGGTCACCTTCAGTGACTTATGAACTTGAATTTCTTCTTGTAAAGTATTTCTTTGTAGGGGATGGCGGACATTCATCTATCTCAGTCTGGACTTCAGTAGCAGTTTTGACTGTAAAAAAGACCCTGTGTTCTGACCCAGTTCAGGTTACAACTATTTTGTTAGTGAGCATCAGATTAAGTCAATGTCCTTACTCTGTAGTCTTCACTCTTTGTAGCTCTCTCTGTTCTGGGTGCCTGTTCATGCACTGCCTTAAATAGTGCCGTGTTGGTTCTCAGACGTGCCATCATTAGTATTGTGGGCAAGTGCTCTGAGTTTGATGAAGGTGTTCTGTAGCCACACCTCACCCTCGTTGTGTGTTGCAATGTACCATTATGACTTCAAAGTTCTTGTAGAGTTTTTCCAATACATTCTGTCAAGCTGATTCACCTATGATGTACACGGATATTTTATCCTTGAGGGGTTTTTGACCTTTTTGCATAGTCTGGAGGAGACTGGGTGCAGTATCAATCTGCCACCTTCTTACTGGACTCTCCCAAGTTTGGTATGTACCATACCATGTTGGTTAAATGCAGTCTTGTTTTCTGGATTTGATTTGAAACAGAAAGTGCATTAGTGGACTAGTTCCTAGGACCTGAATTAAGACTGTGAATTTCAGTCATAGTAATGGACCTGTAACCAGGTGGTACAACTGGGAAGGCAATCAGAAATTGCCCAAATGATGCATGCCTTGCAGGCAAGCAAGGAAAAAAGCACTGTGGGTGGAGTCTGGCATGAATGAATAAAATCTGCAAAAAAGTGGTGTGCAGAAGTGTGCCATTGTGGGTGGTGACCTGGTACCTTGGGACTTGGCTATTCCAGGGAAGAGAAAATGTTAATGAGAAATGCAAGAATGGACCTTTGTTTTGAAAACTGGAATTTGGAAAACAGAGAATAGCTTGCTGGAAAATTTGGAACTTGGAACACTTGAAATTGTGTATGTTAAAAAGCTTGGAGTCTGTGTATGCTGAAGAAGTTTGTGTATGCTGGAAAATTTGGAACCTGGAATTTATGTCTGCTGAAAATCTGAACTTTGTAAATGCTGGCTTCGGTTTGGTTTGGCGATGAGACAACATCTTGGAAGTATTCTTGGGACTTTAGAGACTGAACAGTAACTGGGGTAAGATAAACAGCTGCTCATGGCTTCAGTGACTCTTGGTTCTGTCCTTGTTTGCATACAAATCTTGTTATTGTTATTTTGAGTAGTCTTGTAGTTGTGCATGTGGGTGGAAGAACCCAGGGTGCTGGTTTAGCCTTTGGTTTCTCCTTCCAAATTTTGGTACCTGTTTTTCCCCTGGTTTCAGACCAATGATGGTTTCTTAACTTTGACAAATATATCATGATAGTATAAGACATTAACACAGTGGGTCCTGGGAGAAGGATAGAAGAAAACTCTTTGCTATCTTTAACATTTTTATGTAAACCTAAGGTTCTTCTATTTTGAGGACTAGACCCTTAGGCTAGAAGTTTCATCTATTATGATAAACTTAAAAACTTTCTTGTCTTCAATGTTTGCATTTGAAAAACTTAAAACTTTTGAGATTTTAGTTTTATCAGATAACTGTACTTACTAGTTCATAAGTGGTAGAATATCTTAAATCTTTAATTTATTCTATTTCTTTGCTTCTTCTTAAAGTATAGTTTGATACAAGTGAAATCTGACCTTATTAAGTTTCTTTTGCAGCCTTGTCCTGGTGTCTCCCTTTGTCCCCGTTTATTTGTAAATTATCACACAAATGTGGATTCATTCCTCCGTAAAGTCTCCTCAACAACTAGCTCTGTTCCCCACATTTAACTTTCCCTTTCCTGGTTGCACATTACCTTCTCTGTATCTGTTTGAACCATCTGTGATTTTCCGAAACTGCAGCACAATTGGAGCTTCACAAACATATGTTCACAGACTTGACTTTCTTAAGGAATAAACAAATTCATGCCTATCTGTTGAGGCATATGCTACATGTATGATGTTTACAAAATGGGGCCTCATTATAGTTCCAATTTATTGACATTTTGTTTAGTAGAGTCTCAGGTCTGAATATCTTTATATAGATTATATAGATTTCTGAAGTAATTTAAATGAGATTTTTTTTGCCACAATTAAAAAAAAATAAATAAATGAGATTTTTTCCTCATAAAATTAGTTTACAATATTACATATGATTTAGGGGGATAAATTCACACCTCTCCAGATGTATGTTTTCTCACCACACCCAGGATGAGGACACCCATAATCTTCCACCACTGACTACTGGGTATCCTCACATATTTCTTGCCCAGTCCCTACACTACTCTTCTTTGGCCTCAACTTTGCAGTCATATTTCTAAGGTTTGTTTTGTTTTAATTTTGTCTATTCCTTTGTTTTGTTTCTTTATACACCTTGTGTGAATGAAATCATCTGATATTTGCCCTACTCTCTTGACTTACTTCATTTAACATAATCCCTTCTAAGTCTTTCCATTTGTTGCAAATATGATGCATCTACAGTTTATTTAAACAAATGGATTAAAGTTGATTCCATGACTGTTTTTCATGTCTTGCCATGATCTACTTTTAGAGACATTACATTTAAGGTATTCAGTATGCATTTTTAAGTAATCAAGGCCTTAAGGAATGAAGCAGTTGCATAAACTAGTAGATTATTAATGAGTTTACAGCTCAGTAGAGATATAATTAAGAGTTTTTCTTTCTTTTTTTTCTCAGAGAGACTCAATTCAGTGTAGCTACCCGGGAGATAGGGACATAAATACAACCCTTACATTCTGAACAAAAGTCAACCCTGAAATTCAGTTCCTTGTGGATGAAAGCAAATCTAAAGTCAAGTCAGTTAGGAATATTCTAGCCTAAAGGGAAAGTTGTTTTTAATGTTGTCTTGTAATATTTATACTCAAGTGTCAAAATGAGAATTGTGCTTTAAAATGGAGATTAATTCAGTTGTACAGTTAGGATGAAACACAGCCCCTAGGAATGAACCCATCTCCAGAGATCTGTCAAAGCCTTGGTAGCAGGGTCACACCTTTCCCTCTGGCCTGTAGGAGGACAAATGAATGCCAGAGGTCAGAAGACTTGCTGAGATGAGACATCAAGCATAGTGTAATTACATATTTTCCCCTTTGAACCTTGTGACTAAGAACATGCAAAGGAAAGCTATCATAATATGTTTTAAAAAGTTTAGCAAGACAATGATAAGTGACTAGCATATGAGCTGACAATCTTTTTGCCCAGATGGAAGCCATTTTGATATGTGTTCAAATCGAAATGCTGAGGATTGTTGAAGGTGCTCTGAGAAGCAGTGACTAAGAACTAAGGTGGAGATGGGACTAAGATACAAGGAGAGAGTGAAGATACTTTAGATTAAAAATGACCTCACCTTGGCTTCTGGGCACACAAACACATGTCAATGGTTATGTCTTTGACCTTATGTAAGCTGTCAGATGTACTACACTATTTAATTTAGTGGCATTCCATTCCCTGACTAAGGGTTGAACATCAAGTAACATAAATATGAGAAAGATGTTAAAAAATTTCAAGTCTTTAAGTGCAGGATTAATAGTAGAGGGACAATATTTAAGATATGCGAGGTCTGCATTTTCTTCCAGGCACAAATTCACCAGTCTTCCCTCCAGGCAAACATACATAGATATATTATGGAAGTTACATTTTTTTCACACTGTATTTCTTTTTTCATATTTATACAATAGATGCACATATTTTTCTTTCCAAAAGAAAATCTAAGTTTCTCTCAGGACTTGTATCTGAAGAAAATTTTTGTGAACTTAAGCAAAAACTATCTCCTTTCTAAAGGTTTTGTAGTCTGATACAAATGAAAGATTTTTTTTTTACTTGGGAAAAACTGTGCTGTGTTGCATGAGTCTGGATTTGAACTGGAAACTGGGCAGTTATTTAAAGTATTGTGTCAAAACTGTGCATCTTCATGCCTGCTACATGCTCTATAGTAGTGTTGGAGCAGAGCTAACTCCTTATTCTGGAACAGAGCTAACACCTTATTCTGGGTCTAAAAATAAAGAAAAATATCTGATATGTCATAATATCTTAACAAATTAATTTACTACTTTTAAATCTCAGGATGAAAAATTGAATTTATGTCTCATGATTCATCACTATCATTGATCTAAACTCATATTCTACTATTTATTTTTTAATTTATTAAAAAAATGTTCTTTACATCCCTTAATCCTAGTTTTACTCTCTTCCATAGCTTATGCTCCTCCACTGACATCTATTTAATGTGTGTTCTTCCAGTGCATTATTCTATTAAATAATATTTGTATTATGCATTTGTGAACTATATGTACTATTTAGGGATTGGTTTTACCAATCTACTTAAGTGTGATGGAAATTGTGATATTTTTTTAATTATATTGTGTTTGAGCTCCATCCATGTTCATATATATTTGAACCTGCCTCTTTATTTTGATTTATTTAGTTATTTTATTATAATCCTTCCTTTTCATATGATATATTAAATGTATCACTTTCTCATTCCCATTTAAATTATGGTCTATTCATTGTCATTTAAAATTAAGCTGTGATAAATATCTTCAGAACACTATTTATCAAATGAGAGGTTTTTGCAAGGGTACATGTAAGTCATAGGTGGAATTATGGTTAAGATATTGTTAACCTTAATTTAATCAACACTTCCAAATTTATCTGCAAAATGTACCAATATTTACTTTTATTAGCAATAGACAAGTGTGACCATGTCACCAGCACTTGAAATTATTTAGCATACAATTTCTTTTTACTATTTGATTTCTTAGACAGTGGTTGCTTATTCCTTTCTGATGAATTTTTGTGTGAACTGGTGTGGTGAAACATTTTTAAATAGTCTTAGTAACAATTTGAACTTCACTATTATTGAATTGCTTGCTTAAATTTCTTAAAATATGGATGACTTCTTTTTTTATGAAGCGATTTGTAATGTACACACATTCCTACACATGCATTCTCTATTATTTGGCAATTATCTATCCTTGAACTTGGTATGTTTTCTAATTAGAAATGTCATTTTAAATGGTAGTACAAAAGTGTGGTTAACATAAGTGAAGTGCATATATTAGACTGTGTATTTTTATAAATGTTGACTTAGGAAAGCAGTTATGCTCATCACTATACCACCAACGGGTCCAGATAAACGTTGACTTAGGGAAGTGGATGTTATTTATGAAATTATAATATGATCATGATAACTAATGTGTCCATCACACTGAAAAGTTCCTCCAGCCTCCTTCCAGCATTGACCCCAACTTCCACTTCTATGCCTCAATCCCAGGCAACCTCTTATTTTCATTTTCTGTATAAATTATTAAAAAATTTTTGAATGCTTTATAAATTTAGATAAGTGAAATCACAATTTATGTAAACAATAGATATGCTCTTTATGCCATTTTACACTTGACCAAATTACTTTGTAATCTATTAATTTATTGTGTGCAGTAATAGTTTATATCCTTTCATTGATGTGTAATACTCCATTGTATTGATACATTACCACATTTCATCCATTCATCTTATGATGTATGCTTAAATTGTTTCCAATATGGGGTTAGTACTCCATATTTACTCTAAAAATTTGTGTAATGTTTAATTTTAGTGAAATTGCTAAACTATTTTCCTAACTCCTTATACCATTTTTCTTCTTTACTAGTGATGTAAACATATATGCTACTTATATTTAAAGTGTGTCACTTGTCACTTGTACAGAGGGTGAAATTTTTCTCCCATTCGGTTGGGTTTCTTTGTTTTCGTTATTGTCTTTTTTGCTACCAAGTTTAAAATCATTAGTATTTTTTTTTTTATTGTTAGAGAAAATGTTTGTATGCTGAACTATATTGAGGTTTCCAGTCAGGCTTAATTCACAATTTCATGTTTTTGAAAGGGGCATGGAATCCTAGTGAATACTGTAACAATTACAAGCATATCAATTAATTACACTTGAACATGCTACTCAATTCTTCCATAACCTAGAATATTTTCAATAACAGCATATTTTCAAAGGGTGAGTGTGTATGTGTGCATTTCAAATACATTTCTAGACTGTATATTTTTCCATTACTTTTTCATATGATACATTACGTATTTCAATTATGTGATATATGGTTATGGTTATTTTGTCCACCTAGCATAGATTTTTCCTTTAGTCAATATGCACTGTTTGGTCACACTTTTATCTTATTTGAATGCTATTTTGTCAAAGTGAATTAAGCAGCTTGTATTATTTTTCTAAGCTATCCTTTTATTTATCTACCCCTTTACTTTCAACCTTCTTCTGAACTTTTTCTACCTTTTCAAAAATATTAGTGCTATTTTGTTAAAAACTTATGACTACATGTATTTTAGTGACTGAGTAAATAATTTTTACACATCATAGTGCTAGATAAAAGTGCATTTATTTTGTCATGTTTCATATTTAGTAATTATCATGTTTTTTGTTTTGCTTTTTTTTTGGTAACCATTGTTGCATAGGTTTTTTTTTTTATTTTTCTGCTGATGATCTGTAATTTATGCATTATGCTTTTTGATAGTAACACCTAAGTTTTAAGGCCTTTATATGGACACATTTATCCCCAGTGTCGGTACTTATATATTCTGCTAGAGGGAAAAGTAACAGTTCTATTATGCTTCGGTCATTCACCTATTTTTAACCTACCCCAACCATCCATCTACTTTGTCTGAATTTTTTGTCTCAGATTGTTGTACATATTCCTGGTGGGTTTTTTCACTATTTAACGTGAGTCTTACAGTTACATTTAATCAATCTTAAGACTTAAAGAGTAGTGTTTATTTTAATTAAATTTACATCTGAATATCAAAATTCTAAAGAAATATTATGTAAAAATTTTGTCTCTTTCTTGGTTGCAATAATTGCACAACAATTATGTTCTCTGGTTTAATTAAGCATGGGGACATTGTCTGCCTTTTATTCCCAAACTTTTTTGTCATATGGGATCATTTAATATAATGTACCACATTTCTCCTCAAGTTTTATCAGATAAAGTTTCTATCTCATTTATTTTATTGGTTCGTGTATGACTAGAGAAAAAGTTTGCATTCTATAAACCAACCATGCAATCAAAATCCAGTATTATTTAAAAGCACATACATTTATTTCAATTTTTCTTTCTTTTCTCTCTTTGTTTTAGAGAGATTGACATTTGTGTTTTGATATATTTCTTCAGTAATTCTTTGTGTTTTTTGTCTATCTCTTTATATATTGCTACTGTTTAACCACACCATTTTTAATGGATAACACTGGTTTGCAACGCTGGGTATGATTTACCGGCATAGGTTCAAACTTCTTCAGATATTTATCAACACCCTCCCCCATCATAGTCCTTTGGGCCCCCTCTCCCCTTTAATTGCCCATAACTTTTCCCTCTGGTACACTCAATACTGCACTCAGAGTTCTAGGATTTGTTTTAGTTTCGTTTTTCTGTTCTTTTTTTTATATCCACATTCATGTGAACTTTCCCATATTTCTTTCTCCTTCTGATTTATTTTGCATATCATCATTCCCTCCAGTTCTATACAGGCTGCCGCAAATGGCAGTAGTTCATCATTTTTTAACTTTTTAAGTTTTCTTAATATAGTGAGTAGGATATGTTGCTTTTTAGGAATGGCTTTAGTTTTCAGCTAACAACTTTACTCTCTGAATTCAGCTATTTTTTAACTGACACCATTGTGGGCAGTTTGAACTCTTTATTTGCAAGTGTAAGCACACCTCATTTTATTTTAAAGATGGAAAGGAACTTAATGGCATATCCAACCAAAATAAATCATTCTTAAGTTATAGTGTGAACAAGACTCAGTTCTGATCTTTGAAAGCATAGTGCTCAGACTGGCTTTCTGTTGTGGCTGGAAAATTGGTTTTATTTCTCATTCCACTTTATCCAGAACAATCTAGAGTATCTGTCTCTATGATTCCACAATCACTTTGTTCGGATGATGTTAGATTATGTCACATACAAATCAATCACTGTTACCAGAGAGACAGCACATATTGGCTGATAACTCAAGGAAATAACGTGCTTTAGAGCCACATGGGTCCCAGTGGAAATCATGGGCCAATGGAAAATGGGAATAGTGTTGCTGGAGATGCAACCAATGTGCTCATGAATTCTTTGAAGAACATTATTTTTCAACTCATATCTCTAATTGTTTCTTATTCACAGTTTGTCTTTATTTCATCTTTTCAAATACTTCTGAAGTACTAATAATGCTTGTTTTAAATCATTTCTCAAATTGTGAATTTGTACTTGCCTCCTTTTTGCTTTCATTTTGTTTTAATTTCACAAAATTTGATTTACATCAATGCCTTATGAATATTTTACATTAGCCCCAGAATCGTTGTTTGTAAACTGTTGTTTGTCCAGACTAGTTTTCCCCTTGATAAATGGAAGGCTGGGAGTTAGCACAGCTATCTGAACTAAGTGGTATAGTCTGGGCTCGCACAGCTAGTTTTTCTAGACATTTTATACCCAAGGAAACATCATCCCATACACTGTGATACTGCTTTTATCTTTTGATACACAGTCTTTGATTCTATTTCCTGGTCCAAGGGAAAGGATTGTGGATATACAATAGTTTTTCTACTGTATTTTATGTATAGTGTGTCATGTTTTTTCTTAGCTGGTTCTGGCATTATCTTCCTGCCTCATGTTGTATTACTGTTCTTTTACCAGGGAAATGGACAAGATGATGTCACACTCATGTACCTGTTTATAAGACAATTCTGAATATTTATTTGAGCATCAACCTCAATCAACATTCTCAGCATCAAAGTGGGTCTAATAAGCTCTTTTCTAGAGTGTATTAATGAGACAGAAAGTGCAGAACCCAACTCAGCAAGTGTCATAACTCAGGTGGGATTTATTTCTCTTTCTTTTTTTTAATGTACTTTATACCACTTAGTGTTTTGTTTTATTTGTTTTTTTATTTATGGTATTATTTTCTTACAACCTTGGTCATACTTGTATAGTGGTATGTATGTATGGCCCATTGTGATTGATTATGTATGGCCCAGAATCCTCCTCTTCTCCCCCTTTTTTCCTCCATTCTCTCCCACTCCCCTCTCCCTGTAAGTCTTTGATCAATGTTTGACCCTTTGTTTAGTCTCTTTGTTTACTGGTTCTCTCCTTTTGCTGGTGAGGAACCATGTTCCTGGGACTTGGCAGATCATGCTGCTTAAATTTCCAGGGATAACTTTGAGGTCTGTAGCCAGCCCAAACTCATCAGGAAACTCTTGTA
>PVHY01024456.1:0-19615 GCA_004024945.1 Uropsilus gracilis
CTTCCTTCCTTCCTTCCTTCCTTCCTTCCTTCCTTCCTTCCTTCCTTCCTTCCTTTTTTTGACACTGGATCTCACTATTTTTGCCTGTGGAACTGCAGGTTCACGTTGCCCAGGGTACCACAGACTCAAGCAATCTCCAGCCTCAGCTTCCCAGGTAGCTGGGACTACAAGCATGAGCCACCACACCCAGCTATTTTTTGGGACTATGTCTCGCTGTGTTGCCCTGAGCAGGACTTGAACCGCCATCCCTAGCCCCAGCCGCTTCATAGGCTAAAGCTTACAGGCATGTGCCACCATGCCTGGCTGAAATATTTCTAAATATTTTAGATTCACAACTTTAAATAAATTTCTCTACTATATTCCAGACCTGAACACACAGTCACCTTCTTGACATCCTCATTTGCATTTCTAATTGACCTCTCCAATTTAGTATGTCTAAAAATGAGGTCTTGATTGATGCTCATTTGTTTAACCCTCCTCTTCCCTTTCTCCATTTATGGCATCTCTAAACCATCTAGTTGCTCAAACCAAAAACCAGCGCTTCTTTGTTTACCTCTCAACAACAATGAGTGCTATTCAGCTATTCAGCACCAAGTTCTAATGATTCTGTGTCCCAGACACCTCCCAAAACCCTACCACCCTTTCACTGCTCGATCTCAACTCAGTATACCCTTGACTCTGGTGCAAATCCTTGTGATCTCTCCACAAATTGCTGCAATTTCATAATCTTTTCATTTCTTCTTCTGCACCTGTGTTTCCATCCCCCTCCCAGACTCCATGCCAAACATGTCATCTCTCTTCTCTGTTTGAGATCATCACTGGCTTCACACAACCTTTAGAATAAAACCTGATTCCCTCACCCAACCACCTCTTACTCCTGTTCTTCACTCTCATCTTGTGCTTTTCTTCCCCTGGACCATTCTTCCCCTTTTTAAAAACCAGTCTTGGGCACCTAGAACATTTTTAGCTCAGATGCTTGTCTGCCCAGAATGCTCTTCTCCTGCATCTAGCTTGACTGGTTCATTCTCTTCTTTAAATTCTCAGTTGAAGTATTACCTGAGAGCACGAGCACGTTCTTAACCACCTCTTCAAAATTAAATCCCCGGATTTATTTCTGGCATAGCATCCTGTTTATTTTCTTGAAAGCACTTTCTATAGTATCTACTTTATTGTTTACTGCCAGAACTTTCTATCTAAATCATAATGTACTTATTGCATGGAAATGTAAGCTCCTAAGGGCAGACAGTGTAGAGTTCACTTTTAGACCCCCAGCACCTGGTGCTCGGCTGGGCCCCCACGGTGTCTCAGTACAGACTTATTAAGTTAGTGAAACCCCCGGTCATCATTGTAAACATCTGCTACAGTAAGACAGACTCACGCTGGCACGAAGTCAGCACTTGGTGACTGCTGAGCCATGTCACCTGTCACTGGAAGCAGTATGTCACAGCAAAGAGGTTGTTGTGTCTTTTATCTAAGAGCTGCCACTTGTGAAAGTGTGATTTTACTCACTCTTAATATATGCTTGAGAGGGATGATCTAGGTTTGGCGTTTTTTCTCAAGCTAAGAAATGAGTCGATTTCACAAAAGAACTAAAAACAGAACTCTGATTCATGAATCTGCTAATGGCTTTTCCCTCTAGGGGAACCTCCCTTGGGGCACAGCCTCATGCCCGGTGTGGAGGTAACCAAAGGGCATGTGCTCTGCTGCAAGCTGACAAGCAGACCGCCAGGCTTAACCCAAGCTCTGGCTCCTGCCACCATGTGGCTGTGCTCCCTCTGGCAGAACCTCCCCATGTGCCCCCAGGGCTGTGCTGAAGTGTTACTGACCTAGTTCACAGCCTCGAAAAGAAAGTGGCAATAATGAAAAGGAAAATGCAAATGAAGTATTCATTATACATCTTGAAAAAAAATACAAAGAGAAATCATGAGTAAATCAATTTACAACCCAGACAATAATTACAGATAATTAGACAAGGGTAAAAAAAAAAGTACTTTTTATATTATATTTGTTGTTGGTTTCCTTTTCTTTCCTTAATTTTTTTTTTTTTTGGAAGGGAGTAACTCACTCGAAGCCTAAATTGCTTAATTACATAGCCTATAAATAGGAAAACTATTGACTGGGTGACTCTGTCTCTGTACACGTGCTTTCTCACCTTTCAGAGAAACATGCAAGGTGAGAGGTAGGGATGGAAGCTGACAGTATGGTATCTAAAGGCAGCAGAAGCTGCTGTCTGCCAGGCTCCAGAGGGACAAGGTGAGAGAAAGAAGGTGCAGGAAGATGCCAAGTCCTCCAATCTGCACAGCACCTGACCTCTCTCTGACACAAGCAGGAGCCTTGCTTCTCTATTTCTTCCTCCCAATCTGTGATTTTAGAAGCTCACAACATAAAACATTTCTACTTGTACCTTGTAGTCTGATTGTACCTTTAGGTATCATCTTTTCTTACTTGTATCTAGCATAGACAAGAAGCTACACAGATCTGCCTTGTAGTTGTCATTCAGTTCATTCTGGCCAGAAGTAGTCACAAATGGGGAAACTGAGGCATAGAGGAACCAATGTCAGCCCTACCTGAAAGTGACCATCTGAACCAATCACCTCTGCCCTTCCCCACCAGACACCAGATCTCTACCTATCTGGCAGAAATGGATGGAAAACCATTCTTACCCCCTCCCTTCTGGCTATGAGGGCAAGAGTCCCTATCTACAAATTTTGGCCCCTACCCAAATACTATCAGTTGAATCTCCTTGTCACATCCCCTGGGAGGAGGGGCCACCTTTCTCACCTGGTTGTGAGGACTGTACAGATAAGGAATCTAGAATGTGGCTGGTATCTATCATCAGTCAATGCAGCCATTATTTTTCTTAACACGTTTCCATGCCCCTTTCCTTCAGCCTTTGCAGCCTTCTACCTAATAAACACACTCTCAAGATGCATTCCCAGGGAGGCTGGGAGCAAAGGAATTCCAGGCACTGGACTGTTCCTCTGAGACACCTCCATCTTCACTGAGGTTTCTGCCTAAGTTCTTGGGTCTCCTCTGGCAGGCTTCTGATGGGAAGTGGCGGAACCTTTCAGAGCTTCCTGCCACCCTCTAGCCATACTCCTGAGAGAGCAGCATGGCCCTCCCAGGCTTGCAAAGGGAGGCATAGAATTCCCTGGGAACCTGCCTCGGAGTGCCTTTTAAATTGGAAGGTCTTGAGATAGCCCAAACATGTTCTTTCTTTTCTTTTCTTTTTTCTTTTTTCAAGTAACGATTGGGGAAGTCTGGCAAATCAGTCTTTGAGAGGGATAAACTAAGCTTTATTTATTTATTTATTATCAAATCTCGGGGTGAGCGCGGGCACAGTGCTCCGTGTCCGGGCAGGGTGTGTTTTCTCATTGATGAAATGCACTGCGCAGGTCAACGCCTCCATAAACCGAAATGGGAAAAGCTGATTGCGGGGGTGGAGGGGGTGTGGTATTAGGGTACTGCTGCTTGTTCGGAGGGGGCTGTGAGTGTGAATGTGAGAAAGGGAGAGGCGTGCCAGGAGAGCGCGGGAAAGATTACTCGGGAGGGGAGTGTGTGCTGATTCAAGGCGCCCTGGTCGCCGCAGCCCCTGGCTGGGCGAGGGGTGTGATGTGGGGGTGGGGTGGGAGGGGGCAGCAGGCGGGGCCTGCCACGTCATTTGGAGAGTGTGTTGGGAAGGAAGGGCAGAGCCGAGAGCCGAGCCGCTGCAGCTGCGGCCGCTGCAGTGAAGGCTTGAGCGGTGGGGAGGTGGGTTCCCGCGCCCCGGATGCGGGGCAGCCCCAGGGCCCTCTCCGAGGCCTGCGGCGCGGCTCCTAGGGAGGAGGTGGCGGCTGTGGCAGCGGTAACGGCGACCTTGGCCAGACGGTACCCGCGGTGGACGTAGGGCGGAGGCCGAGCCCCGCCAGGAGTCTTCGCCGAGCGGGAGGGAGGCGCATCTGGCGTCTCGGCGGCAGCGGCAGCCGGGGGGTCCAGAGCTCTGGGAGAAGCGCCGTGGGAGCTGGGAAGAGCTAACCGGGGTGGAGGGTGGACCCCGCGTCCGGGAGCCCAGTCTAAGGCACGGCGGGGGGCGAAGCCACGCGTCTTCTCGGGCATCCCGCTTCCCACGGGCCAGTTTGCGGTTCCAGGTACCCCAGTAAGCGCTAGCTCCCACCAGGCGCGGTTAACTGGAAGCGCGGAGCCCAATCTTCCGCCTCCAGGGCACCTGCCCAGACCTAGCCTCGCTGCAGCCAGGACCTGAGGGCGCACGGACCCAACCTCCAGGTCAGACGCGAGCAGAGGAGCGCGAGCCCCACCCTGCCAAGAGGGCGCAGCCGGGAGCTGGCGAACCGCGCGGCGCTCCAGAGCCGGTGTCGTGGGCGCCGTCCTAGTGGCGAGAGCGCACGGCGGAGGGGCCATGAGATCGGAGAAATCCCTCACGCTGGCGGCGCCGGGGGAGGTCCGCGGGCCCGAGGGGGAGCAACAGGATGCGGGCGACTTCCCGGAGGCCGGCGGGGGCGGGGGCTGCTGTAGCAGCGAGCGCCTGGTGATCAATATCTCGGGACTGCGCTTTGAAACTCAGTTGCGCACCCTGTCGCTGTTCCCCGACACGCTGCTGGGGGACCCCGGCCGCCGCGTCCGCTTTTTCGACCCCCTGAGGAACGAGTACTTCTTCGACCGCAACCGGCCCAGCTTCGACGCCATCCTCTACTACTACCAGTCGGGGGGCCGGCTGCGGCGGCCGGTCAACGTGCCCCTGGACATCTTCCTGGAAGAGATCCGCTTCTACCAGCTGGGGGATGAGGCTTTGGCAGCCTTCCGGGAGGATGAGGGCTGCCTGCCTGAGGGTGGCGAGGACGAGAAGCCGCTGCCCTCCCAGCCCTTCCAGCGCCAGGTCTGGCTCCTCTTCGAGTACCCGGAGAGCTCTGGACCCGCCAGGGGCATCGCCATCGTCTCCGTGCTGGTCATTCTCATCTCCATCGTCATCTTTTGCCTGGAGACGCTGCCTCAGTTCCGTGCGGACGGCCGAGGAGGAAGCAATGGTGGTGGTGTGAGTAGAGTTTCCCCAATTTCCAGGGGGAGCCAGGAGGAAGAGGAAGATGAAGACGATTCCTACACTTTTCATCCTGGCATCTCCTCGGGGGTAATGGTAGCGGGGGACTCATCCTCGCTCAGTACTCTCGGGGGCTCCTTCTTCACTGACCCCTTCTTTTTGGTGGAGACGCTGTGCATTGTCTGGTTCACCTTTGAGCTGCTGGTGCGCTTCTCTGCCTGCCCCAGCAAGCCGGCCTTCTTCCGGAACATCATGAACATCATTGACTTGGTGGCCATCTTCCCCTACTTCATCACGCTGGGCACTGAGCTGGTGCAGCAGCAGGAGCAGCAGTCAGCCAGTGGCGGGGGCGGCCAGAACGGACAGCAGGCCATGTCGCTGGCCATCCTCAGAGTGATCCGCCTGGTGCGCGTGTTCCGCATCTTCAAGCTCTCCCGCCACTCCAAGGGGCTGCAGATCCTGGGCAAGACCTTGCAG
The DNA here is from genome assembly GCA_004024945.1 of Uropsilus gracilis. Classification (NCBI taxonomy): domain Eukaryota; kingdom Metazoa; phylum Chordata; class Mammalia; order Eulipotyphla; family Talpidae; genus Uropsilus; species Uropsilus gracilis. Next base: position 5,510 of record PVHY01024456.1, read on the forward strand.
GCTTCCATGCGGGAGCTGGGCCTGCTCATCTTCTTCCTCTTCATCGGAGTCATCCTCTTCTCCAGCGCCGTCTACTTTGCAGAGGCTGATGATGATGATTCACTCTTCCCTAGCATCCCTGATGCCTTCTGGTGGGCAGTGGTTACAATGACCACGGTAGGTTATGGAGACATGTACCCCATGACAGTGGGTGGCAAGATCGTGGGCTCGCTGTGCGCCATTGCTGGGGTCCTCACCATTGCCCTACCCGTGCCTGTCATTGTCTCCAACTTCAACTACTTCTACCACCGGGAGACGGAGCAGGAGGAGCAAGGCCAGTATACCCATGTCACCTGTGGGCAGCCTGCCCCGGATCTGAAGGCAGCTGACAATGGACTTGGCAAACCTGAGTTATCGGAAACCGCCAGGGAACGGCGACCCAGCTATCTTCCCACTCCACATCGGGTGTATGCAGAGAAAAGGATGCTCACTGAAGTTTGACTGATGAAGGCAGGGCCTGTCTGGGAAGGAGGGTTGAACAAACCTTCCCTGAGGTTTCCTTCTCATTCTTCATTATTCTCACCCCAGTTGACATTCTGACTCCCACCCCTATACCCAGTGGATGGCATCCAGGACCACATGCCCGAACTGTCAGCCTTGTTGCTCGATCTCGGCAACGCGTTCAAGGTTTATCCATCTAAATGACATTTTAGAAATTCTAATGGTGCCACCCATTTCATGCCCATCTTCTGTCACATGGATGCGATTTCCATCTGACCTCCCCTAAAGACTCTGATTTTACTTGTCTGGGACTTGAGATACTGCTAAGAACGGAGATATCAACAGGATGGAAGCTAGGCATGCCTGGGCCTTGTTTCTTTCCTTAATGATCTCTGCCTTGGGACCATCACCTACCTTAGCTTCCTGCTAAGTGGTAACTAGCAGAAGCCGGAGGAGTGAATTCTTACTCACCTTGCTGTTTCTTCTTCAACCTGCGGAAAACCTTTTAGTGCACAACCTCAAAATGCATTATTCATCTTTGACCTTGGGTGGAATTAAAGAAACTACAATTAAACTTGGTCATTTGCAGGACACCATGGGGTCATTCTTGGACCAAAGGGGCCAGTGGATTCTTCCAGGTGTATTCCAGCACAACAGGTATCAGTCTTTGGTCTATATTTAGCCCTCTCCCCTCTGATCCCCTGACGCTCTAGCTTCCAGGAAGGTTCCTTCTCAAAACCAAATACTCTTTTTGTGCAAGTGCCTTCCTGTGCAGAGGAACTGGAAAGGGAACCAGAGACACTGCTGTGCAGAGTCAGATGGCTGGCTGGCTGGCGTGCATACCTGAAGACCTGTGCTGCCCAGGCATTGCCATCTGTGGAAAGCAGAGGAGCTTGTTGCTGAGGGCAAAGTCCGTCTCCCCCACCCATTTTTTCTCCCCAACTCTCTCTAGCCTCCACCCTCCTTTCTGGGAATTTAACTGAGGATTGCAATAGAAGGCTTTATAAAGCCAGCTGCAGCATAAGCTTGAAAACAGGGCAAAGCACACTTGGATGCTAATGTGGCTTTCCTCCTATTTTATGGCCAATGAAATAGATGGTGCAGTGTCAGGAAGAAGCATCAGTCCTTCCTAGACAGAATGTTAGAGGTTTTTTTTTTTTTTTTTTTTTTTTTTTTTTTTTTTTTTTTTTTTTTTTTTTTTTTTTTTTTTTTTTTTTTTTTTTTTTTTTTTTTTTTTTTTTTTTTTTTTTCTGAGTAAAGCAAATGTTCTCCTGCTCGGGCTCTAGGAGAGTAAGTATGATCATGTGCAGGTGATGGGACTAACCCACATTCCTCCACTATGAAATTGCCACTCCCAACATCCTGCCCCCTCCCCTCATCTGTCCCCTGTGACATTGCTATTTGTTTGTTGCCTTGATAAACTGTGACATACTGTTCTGAACTCTCTTGGTGCAGTTCAGTAACCGAAAGGACTGTTAACAGGTTTTGATTTTATATCTGTGCTTTAAGTCTCTTTGATGAGGATTAAAAAATATATTTTCTCAAAGAGCAGGTTATAGGGGATGGCCTTTTGAGGGGCACTGTGGCTCCTGTGAGTGCCAGATCTACATCTGGATTTTACCGCAGCTTTACAGGGTAACTTTGGTGCCACAGTTCCGCTTTGTGCCTCGGTTTCCCCATCCATTCAATGGGAACATTAATGTCTTCCCCTCCCTACCTCATGAGGATATTGCTAAACTCATCTGGGAAGCTGGGGATGATGCTATGCAAATGTGTGAGTTTTAGTCATGGACTTGGTCTTCAGTTTATTCTTCTGTCTCCCCAACTCCTAGCAGCAAACTCCTCCCATCCCCCTGAGTTCCTGCCTGGGATCCAAAGCCTAAGATAGGCTATTCTGGGCCACTAACTCTTTAGTCCCTCGTTAGCCTCCCTCAAATAACTGGACCCCAGCCTTTCTCTTCCCTGTAGCAAGGAAGAAGGTCTTTGGACAGTGGGATCCTAACAGGGCCACCTTAATTGGGAGCCTGACTTCTCCAAATTAGAGATGCAATGGGAGGTAGAGGAATTCATGATCCCTAAACCTGCTCTGAGGCCAAAGTTTTGATTTTCTCAATTTCTTCACTTACTCCTGGGGACAGGTGAAGGGCAACTCAGAGGCTAAAGGGAAGCTCTCAGCCTAGGAGAAATGATGGCACAGGTGTGCATGTGGCTCTGTATGTACGTGTGCTCATTCTCATCACTAACCCCAATAGAGCATTTCGTTTTCAAGTCAGAGCATGTCTGAAAGTAAAGGGTTTGCAGAGAGTTGGGCTCTCCAGGGACTCTGGTTGCCGTAGCAACCTTCCAGACTATTCTTTCTACTGATTTGGGCAGCAAGGGAGAATAGGAGACTACGTATTCTCAGCTTCTGAAATGGGGACACCTCCCACTTACTGGTTTGGGCTCACAGAACCAGGACAGGACTGTGTGACTTTCGGAAATGAGAGGGAAGCAGGTTCCCCAAACTTCTTCCCGGGACCTTTCTTCCTGGCTTGCCCACCCAGTCACTGAGCTGCCTCATCTTCCCCCTGATTCTTCGGAAACTTGAATGTGCTGTTAAACCAGTTAAACCAATGTCAATGTTATCTTTTTCAATATGACAAGGGGAGCCTGGCAAAAGAAGCGCTCCTCCGGAGGCCTCCAAGCTGGGCCTCGCCGAGAGTCAAGTGGTGTCTGGTCTGTCCATCACAGTTCCATGGAGCTCATCCTCAGAGAGACACTCCTCCCAAGCTCTATCTGGGAGAGACAGTGCTCCTTCTGGGAAACAGTCTCCTCCTGGGAGGACTCTCATGGGAGATTCTCCTTAAGATGTCGAAGACAATCTGAGAGGCTGCGTCCTGGCCTAGTTTCTGTGAAGGGTTTTGCTAAAGCCATCTCTCTCTGACTCTGAGCCTCTTCATGTGGATGTTGTGTCCTAAGTGCCCAGAGAATAGGAACCTGTGTTGCTGAGAGAGCTGGGGTGGTGATTTCACCACAGCTGCCAGCACAGGCAGGTTCACCTGACTCAAGCCGCCAGGAGCTCCTGAAGTTCTTCCTGGGTCTGTCAGGCTCGCTAGAGATGCCGGATGCTCCTCCCTCCAGAGAAAGGACAGTTGGCCAGCGTGGCCTTTGAGGTAGGTGCAACTGTGAAGAATTTCATTCCTGGCTCAGCCCTGGGTCGCATCAGAGCTCAGGGTTGGTGGTGGAACATGTTTTTGTGGGAGAATCAAGGTTTTGTTTTCCCTTTGCTCAGCGGCAACCTTGCCTTTATTTCTATGTATTTTTTTCTTGGATTCTTATCTATCCAGCTTCCTGCTTCTGTTTCCTCAAGGTTGCCCTCCTGCCCCTGCCTGACTTAATTACCCCCTTTTCCCTGCACATCCCTCTTACCTTCCATTCAGCCTCACTTTCTCTGCCTTATCTCCCTTGTTTTGTATGTGTTTCCTCCCCCTTCTGTTATTTTGACTACTTCTCTCTTCCCTCCTTCCTTTTTCCCTTTTCTCCATCTCTCTGCCTGCTCAGGGCCGGGGGTATCTAGTAGCCTTTCTGTTGGGCATGTACTTTGAACTTTAGGACATCTGTGAGCTGGCGTGTCTGCTGGAAGGTCTCTTTTCCTGACATCTCAGGATATCATCCTGCTTTGGACACCTTTGTGTGTGGGGGGAGAGCCTAGACTCAGGAACAAGATGAGATAAAAATGCAAGTGGGTGAGGAAGGGGGGAGAGAGAAAGAGGAGAGAGAGAGAGAGGAAGAGAGAGAGAGAGAGAGAGTGAAAACATCATAGCCATGTAGCCCTGGAATATGCCCCTCTTAGAGGTGGGGACAACTTTACAGAGAGGTTCCAGAAAGAAACAGTAGGAACAGTAAAAGAGGAAACAAAGGACTTCAGAGGAGGGCATGCAATTAGAAATAGTCTGAAAAAAACCCTAACTCAGGTGACCTTTTCACTGCCCTTAGTTCACTTGGGGTTCTGATAGCATGCAGCTATCTCTCTGTGCACTGAAGGCGGAACAAAAGCAATGGATGCTAAACCACAGCAATGCAGGGGGCAGGGACACTGCTTGACAAGCTGGATTAAGGTTCACCAGCCAGACAGCAAGCATTCTCCTTGCTGGAAGTTACAGAGTGCAGGGCAAGGCCCCTTCTTCAGGTGTGTGTGTGTGTGTGTGTGTGTGTGTGTGTGTGTGTGTGGTGGGAGGCAATCAATAATATAAATAAACCAACAACCAGTGAATTGTGAATAAAAAGGTGATATGGGGCTGCTAACCTGGTGCTTATATGTCTTGATGGAGAGAATGGTTGGTTTTTCAAATCTAGAAGTGTAGCATCTCAGAAAGTGAACCAAACTGAATATCCACCATGGAATGAGTTGTTTTCTTCTGCTGCATGGGGGCACTTTAGGACTTTGATGCCGCTGTGCAGATCCAGTGTCAATTTTTTTTTTTTATTTTGACAATCAAATCACTGTGGGATTTGCACGTCTTTTTCCCTCTCGTCTGAAGATAGGTCGAGTCATTTTTGGTAAGTGCAGAGCCCAATTAGCAGGTTTTGAACTACGAAAAGGCTGTGAGACATTGTTTAGAACCCCAAACGAAGGCTTGTGAACTTGCTCAAGGGACGATCCTTTGCTGGCTCGGAAAACAAAACCAAAGATCTAAGATAAAACCTCCAAACAGATCAGGATACCTCACTAATCTCTTCACCTGTACACTCAGAATTGTTTAGGAAGAGCACAGAAATCAAAGTTTTCTCTGCTGGCTTCCCCTCCCCTCCCATCCCCGCTGCATTCTTATTAACCCTTAGCTTGCTGGCGGGGTCCCAAGGTTTGGGACTTTGAATCAAGGGAGGAAGTGGGGATACCAGCCTCTGATGCACCCCTTGCTCCAGGACTGCCTGTCAGACATGATGTTTACTGGCTCTCGCTGACTCACAGGACACCTCCAGCCTGGCTACTTAGCTAAGCCCCTTCCTCTGCTGGCTGCACCCTTGCATTTAGTGGTTCAGTTCCTGGACACTCAGACAGAGCCACAGAGAATCTTGGATCATACGGCTGGAGTTGCTATCCAACTTGCTCGACGTGCTGTGGATTGTTACCACAGGAGGCAAAGTACTGGATTTCTAGCTTGTCAAGGTCACTTTGGGGGCGAGGGAGAAATCTGTTTTCTGAACTGTAGGGTTTTCTTCTCCACCCTGCTTCATACCGGGCTGCTCTTGCACAGATACCTTGTGGCCGAGTAAGGGCTGGAGCTTGGTGTTTCGGGGGAGAGGGGGTTTTTCTGATGCAGGCCACTGCGAAGAAAGACAGAAAGGCCCTTGTGCCCATTGTTACCGCACCTCCCTACAAACCACTTTCCTGTTCTGGTCTTGAGGTTCTTGAGGGGCTGGAGGGTGTCCTATCTTTCCTGTCCCTGCCTTCTGAAGCCCTAGAGAGAGGAATTCCCTGCTTCTTCATGCCTTTTTGTCCCCTAAGGGGCATGTGGGAACTCCTCGGCTGAGACTGCGTGGAAGGATTTCCCTAGCGGGGTGTGACTTCCTTGTTCCCAGCTGCCCCAGGGTCACTGTTCCCAGATGGACTCGCCTTGGCCTTTGCTTCCCCCATGGGGGCGGAAGGGGGGGACAATTTTCGAAAAAATACCACTTCCACCCATCACTGCTGCTGTGAAGCACCTCTGGAGGCGGCCATGGGCCCCAGCCCATGCTCGCAGCCTGCTCCTAGAAAATGCCCTGGGCCCTTTGGCTGCCTGGGCTGCAGGCTGCAGGGAGCACAGACAGACCCCTGCTCTGTGGCGAGAGCAGAGCCGACATTTCAAAAGGAAATTGCAGCCACGTAGTCTGCCGCCACTGCTATTTTTGACAGGCTTGCTGTGCTGCCGGGCTTGACGACCGCTGTCTCCAGGAGACAGGCAAACCTGCTCTTGGCAGCAGGGACGCTCAGCTTGAAAAAAGTGCAGGAAGATGGTCCTGCAGCCCGGAGGGGAGACCTGCTTACTGGCCCGGAAGCTGGGCCCCTGGCTGCCGGGGGTTGTGGGTCTGAGGCCGGAGACAGTGTCATCATCGGAATCAGCTTTCACCCTCCCCAGTGGGAGTGGGCCCAACAAGGGTGGGAGTGGCCCTGCTTAAAAGCATTAAGGCACATTCAGTGCTTTCAGACAGCGAGTCGCCTAGCAAGGCAGTGAGGAACCTGGATGCCAGAGCCAGATTTTGAGCTCAAATCTCACCTCTGCCACTTTCCTGCTCAGCTTTATTCTAGCCCTACAACCTCCAGAGGAGGCAGGTTGCTAGACACTGGCGTCCTTTTCAGCAGGTAAGACAGTAGAGACTCAGAAGAGGGTGTGGCACATTCAAGGGCACATAGCCAGTGGGGCCTCATCTTCAAGGGAGATCCAGCAGAACCGAACGCGGTGAGGGTCTGGTTGATACTGAGCAAGAAGAGTGAATGAACTCATGCTTCCTAAAAGTAGGGGTACATGCCAGCATGTCTCTCTGAGACCCAGCAAGCACATAATATAATCTATGTTTATAGACTAGGGTAGACTGATAGTATTATTTCCCACAATTAGTTTTTAACCAAAGTAGAATGAAGAAACTCTTGAAGTGCTTCCATAAGCACCAGAGCAATGCCAAGGGCAGCTTCAAGGTCATAAATGGACAGAGATAGGCACTAGAAAGGGGTATAAATGTTTCCCTTTATGAAGGGGGAAATGATGCAGAGGAAGTGAAATGACTGATCCAGAGTCACACGGCAGAGCTATCTCTGGACCACATTTTTACCAGTATATTTTTCCATGGAAAATGGAAACCCAAGGTTTATTCTAAACATACTTTTAAGTGAACTTTATACATTTCCTAAGCTGACCATGAACAGAGCTGCCCATGGGAATGAAATTAATGCTTATTATTTCATCTCTGCTTCCTGAATTCCAGGACAGAGAGGCAGTATAAATCCTTGATCAGATAAAGAGGGACTGTAATTATTACTCTTGTGAGTATAAAGGTGTTTTTACACTGGGCAAAGAAAGGCTTACATATAGAGGCTATGGTCTAAGGGTCCAGGTTCTGAATTCCTACTTTCACTGAATAAAAGCTTCTTTAACACTTTGAGGACTTTGCCTTTTCTGTTAAATTTTTTGCTTGTGCTTCAGGAAACCACCACAGATTCGAAATCAGGATAGTGTAGGTTGCTGACTTCTGTTTATAGAGGAAGGAAGGCATGCAGCAGACTCGCATCTTACCCAGGAGTGCTGACTTCTGACGCCTGGGGCAATAGAACACAGCTTCTAGATTCTTCCCTGCACTTTGTTGCTCTGGTAGAGAAAGAGAAGTTCCTGTGGGATTACTGATCTCTTTCATAAATCACAGGACCAGGCTTAGGAAGAACAAAGTTTCCAGAACCATGGTTACTGAGCCATAAATCAGGCAGGCGCTCCCAGCTGCTGTAGGGCAACTTGGCATTGCTGGAAGGAGAGAAAAGAGCATGAGTCTCCTGCACAGTTCCCTTCTGTGCTCAGGGGAGAGGCCATGTTCACCATTGTATGGGTGCTTATGATCCCAGACACCCACACCTGCCAGACTCCATTCCAGTATCCCCCCTCTGCTTGTCTGGAGTAAGTTTAGTTTTTGTTTTATTTATTTACTTTTTCTGTCACTGAACCCCCTAGTATGTGGCTTTCCAATGCCTGTGGAATTCCAAGTAGCAATCTCAGAGCACCTGACCTAAAACTCTGCAGATTACCGCTGATAAGGGTTCTACTTGGGGGGCCAGAGTGACTTAGGGGCCAAATAGGAAACAGCATTAAGAAATATTGGTTATGGCAGTTGCATCTCAACAAAGCTGGAAATAAAAATGTTAGAAGTATTGGAAGATTTCACACACTGACCTGGATTTTGGGTTTCCTTTGAAAAAGAAAGGGGCCAGTCTTTTTGATCCTGCTTTCCTGTTTTCTGACAACAGAGAAGGGGAGCCAAGTGTGGCTCGCTCTATGGAAGGACATGGGCTGATGCCAAGGCTGGGCCCACCTGCTGCTTTCAGAATGCACGTCTTGGTTTCCTGGTAGGTGGGTAGCATCTCCCTGTATTGGAATTTCTGCCAGTCTAAACAGATGCCTTGTTCAGGGAAAAACACACCTGGCCTACTAGATCAGGTGACCCCAATGGGTACTGGTACCTGTGGCTGCTTTTGAACAGCTGCCTGTGTGATGGCCTGGAGCTCAGGCATGGTGGACTGTTTGATGGGAATAGTAGGGACATTGGACAGGTAGTGATTGCAAAATAGCAGTCTGACAGCCTGGGGGGAGGGGGAAGCAGACAAAAGAGACCCCACTGTGATCAAGTTTATGTTCTCTTTTCAGTTATACAGGTGGGCAAGGATGTGATGCAATTAAGGATTTGCACTTACTATGATTAGAAAGAGAAAAGTGGTGCTTGCAGTGCTTGGGTACTTCTGACTTGAGGATGGGTTCTTGCTTCTGGAAGGTCACAGAACCAGACATCACTCTTATTGTTGGTTGAATCTGATATGCTTGCTCCCCAGACACTAATTGTGTGTCTCTCCAGTACCCTGTGCTACTTCATGACCCGTGATCATCACGAGGTCCTTTCTTGCCTTTCTTGCTGGAGTCTTCCTAGTCTGTTTCAGCATTCAGTTGAACTCTATTGTTTTTGGAAATTACTGACTAAAAATTCAATGCTTCTAAAGTTGAAATTGCATCTTATCCCTGGGAGAGGGATAAAAAAGATTTTCCTCTTTTCCTAGCTTTAACTGTAATTTCATTTCAGGATCAGGATTTCAGAAGGGCTTCTCCACAGTGTTTGAGCTAGAGTCAACTCAAAATCCTTAGGATCCCAAGAGCAGAGGAGACTTCACACTGGTCCATCCTCACTGGGGACAGCTTTCACTTCTGAAAAGCCAAATTTAAAGGGATTCTATGACCCTTTTCCTGCTCTTATCCCTTTTCTCCTCCACCCCCCCCCCCCATTTGCCCTTTCAAAGAGCAAGGGGTTGGGGCACAAGTTGGAACTAAAGGAAATTCATCATGGGACTTACATTGTAATGTTTGGCTTCTCATTTTCCCCAAGAGATACATACCTAAAAATTCTGAGTATAAAAATACAGATTTTTCTTTGCTTACTATGAGTTTATATCCTAGTAAACCCATTGTAAATTGAAGATATTGAGACTTGGAAATGCATTTAATACCAGTAGACTTCTGAACATTATGGCTCAGGATATAAATGCTCAAAATACTTACCTTAGCCAACAGTTGGGCAAAATCATCTCACACAAAGCCTTTTTTATAATATGGTGTTGAATACCAGGCCCATATGAGTGTTTTGTAGACTTAATGGTATGTGTCATATAAAGCAAAATTCAGGACATGCTGACACCTCAGTGCATTGTAGAGTTTGTGTTTTTTACCCTAGCAATTGATGACTGGGAGTTATACTTGATGCTGCCACTCTGTATCATAGGAGAGGATCCTGTCACAAATCAGGAGAGGATCCTGGGAAATGATCAACATTCAGAATTTGAAGGATGGTTTCTACTGTATTGGTATCACTTTTCATCTTCATGAGGCTGGAAAGAGCCTAAGTTGAACCATAATAAGTTGGGGACAGCTTGAGGTAGGTAGAATCACCTTTTTATCAAAGATGCTATTTTTTGAGACTAGGTCTTGCTATTTTTGCCCATGGAACTGCAGGCTCATGTTGCCCGGGTACAACAGATTCAAGCAATCCCCAGCCTCAGTTTCCTAGGTAGCTTGGGATTACAGGCATGTGTCACCATGCCCAGCTGTTTTATTTGGCACTAGGTCTTGATGTGCTGCCCCAGGCAGGACACGAACCACAATCCCCGGACCCAGCTGCACTCCATAGACTGATGCTTACAGGCACATGCCACCATTCCCAGCTTCAAAGATGCTTTTTATAAAGAGGTGCTTCCTATTGAAAATTCATACAATGGAATATTACTCAGCTATTAAAAATGAAACCGTATCATTTGTAGGACCATGGATGGAACTGGAGGGGATTATACTAAATGAAATGAGTCAGAAGGGGAAAGACAGACACCAAATGTTTTTACTCAAAGGAACAGCAAAATGAAATCAAACTAAACCCTAGAAGTATGACTGTAGAATTGAGACTACCAGAGGTGAAGGAGGGGGAACAAAGAGAGAGGAGACCTAGTGGACAGTAATGGAGGATTTTGGAGGTGTTGGGGTAGACATGGTATGATAACATACATATGAAGAGGTGTGAACCTGTACTCCTAAAGCATATACAGTGTTGTAAACTACAGTTACTGCTACAAAAACAATGCAACACATTTAATAAAACATAAAGCCCCCCCAACACATATATAACTAAATAGTAATAGAAAATGAACTTAAACTAATTTGGGGTGTATTCCATGCAATCATAATTCTTTCCTCCAATGAAAGGAAAAGGGCTGTGATATTAGAACTATGGGCATTGCTGACCAGATTTGAGAAAGAGAGAACTTTTTATTCATTGGAAGAGCTAGAGGGATTTTTCAAAACATGTATTTGAAAGTGGAAATTCTAGACAACTTTATGATCGTTTTCTCTTTTCTTACTGTGTGTTCACTCTCCAAGTGGTGACTTTGCAGGTGGGCAGTGATGTGGCTGCCTCTGCAGTGGCCATGCCATGTGAGGTAGGATGGGAAAATACAGACATGGTCTAAGTCCCTCTGTGTCTGTTGGCCACGTAGGAAGGGCCAATGTCTGCCAACCCAGCCCTGGGCTGCCCCCACTGACCCAAGTTACCCAAGGTAATGGTGTTACCTTGGAAATATTGGGAACTCTCTGACCTTGATTCTCTCATCTGTATAATTTAGTCCTAACAACGCCCTTCATGGAGGCTGGAGGGATGGAATGAAGCAATGCCAACTAGCCAGGGTCTGGCATGGAGTAGACATCCAATAAACATTGGTTATTGTTTCCATGGTCTCCTTTTTGCCAACTTCAGTGGGGTACCGAGGCACAGGTGAAGCCTTGATCATTGCTGAGGCTTCAGGAACAGCTAAAGTTACTCAAGTTGCTATAAAGTTTAGGAGATACAGATGAAATTGTTTCTCTCATGGTGTTGGTTTAGATTTCCTGATTTAGCACTAACAATGACCATCTATTCTATCCCCCAGTACTTGGCCATAGCAGACAGAGGTGACACTTGTAAAGGAACTTAAGACCCTTTTAGAATGAAAGTTGCTTTTATGCTAAAAAAAAAAAAAAGCCAGCAGAACAGAAGAGCCAGGGGTTCTGGTACATTCCTTGAAAAGAACAGAAGCAGTGAGGGGCTTATCCATTCAAGGTCCCTGGAGACCATTGAACTTCCAACACTTAGGAACGAGGTGGGAGATTGAATGAGGAGGTGGAGGGTACATGGCCTCACTCTTGGGTGGTCTGACTTCTGGGGTGACCTCAAGTGGAGAATGAGCTCTGAGGAGGTTGAATGGGTAGAAATGCCTCAAGTGCCCAGCAGGCATCTACTGCACTTTCAAGCTGTGTTTGGGGCTAGTACTCTTTAGAATTTTAATACACAACAGTGGAAAATGCAACTCCGTTTGGAACTCATGCATTTCTTTACATGCAGTATTTCAGGAACATATTTAATTTGCAAGGAGGTCAGCTAAGCTCATGTAATGACGTGTATATATAAGTAAGACAAAATGTGGAATCATTGAGCAGAAAGAGACTTCCAGAAGCTGTGGAATTCATTATCCTTCCCTGTGCTAGCTGGAGCTCCTAATGGCCCAGGCCTCTCCTGAAACAGCCTCAGAGAGGAACCCACAACCTACACTCCTTAAGCTGTTTGTGTCTGAGCTTTGAATCCTTTGCTGTTGGATGTTTCCTTCCTAATCAGTGACACACCAGTCACAATACCTGCCGTGCTTTCAATTTCCATTTTATCCTCCATTGATACGGGCATTCAGCTGCCCATGTTGCATAGAATAGCTGCTTAGGCCTGGGTTTCTCCATTGTGATCTGCAGATTCTGAGCCTCACAGGACACACAAAGGAAAAGGCTCCACAGCTAGGGCCTTTCAGTTCCACTGCTTTTGGGGGACACATGCATGTTATCATGAGATTCCAGACCCCAAGAAGTCCCTAAAGGTTGACCTGTGCTGCCTCTCTAGCCCAGTGTTGTTCTAATTACGTTGACCACACTCTTCATCCCCTTTCTGGCAAAGGATGCATTTTGAGGAACTCAGAGAGATCAGAAACTCCTTGCCATGGAGGGAGCCCATGCGACTTCAGTCCTTAAAGGTCTTCTCGTGGACTATTTTGTGGCTGCTGCTTACCAGCCCTTTGACAGCTCTTCACCCTCCCCTGGCATGCAGTCAGGATTCCCACAAACCTCTGAGTTCCAGGAACAGGGTTGACTCTCCCTGTTGAGGTGCAAAGTTTTTTTAAATAGAAGTCTTTGAGGAAAATAACCATAAGAGTTCTTATTGGTTTTATTTGGAGTTTCTGTTCCACTTTGCTGGCAAATCCACATTTCAGATACACCTCTCCAGAGAGATAACTGATCTGCGGGGTTGCCTTCTGGTGTCACAGCCCGATTTCCATGTTTTGAACCGAATCAAAAAAGAATATAATGTGTGTTTCTATTTGCAAGTACTTTCCTAACTAAATTGGACCTTTCACTGACACATTCAAATATACCTAATTGTCGTGTGCATCAGTTCTTACTCAAGGCAGACACAAGGAGGTATAAATAACCAGGTATTTTAGTCAACTTTCAAATAAAATGGGAAATTTTAGTATTTGAATATTCATTTTCTAGTGCTACTTGCTCCTCCCTCTCCCTACCCTGGGGACTGCCTACCCTGGGGGCCTCCTAGTTGAACTTTGGAGCTGGGATTTGTGTCCCTTGGGGAGCTGTCCCCTGTGGGGTGTTTTTGTGCCCTGAGAGCTCAGGCCTCAGCTTCTCTCAGCTCATTCAGGAAAGGACTATTGGACTTGACCTGCTCCCTCACCAGCTCACCCAGGATTAGATTCTTTCGATTGTGCTTTTCCTTCTGTGCTGCAGGTGGAGAAGATGTGTAGTTGTGATTGATATATTTTTGCCTTTGCACCTGGTCCCTTTCTGGGCTGTGAGGAGGAGTGTCTGGTACCTAATTGTTTCTTTCATCCTTACATCCGCCCAAACTCAAGAACAAGTGGACTGTGGTGGGAACTGCCTCTAATTCTGGGTCTGTTGTTTACCTGGGGCATACCTGGGCATGCCTGCCTGGGCTCAGTGAACATTTGCTCTCAGTTTTCTGTGGCTCACTGTCTTTGACTACAACATGAGATGGTTGGATTAAGCAAGTTTTGAGTTTTCACCTGAATATTCAAAGGATGTCCAACACTACTCACTGGACATTAAGCTGGTTCTCTGGGTCACTTGGAGCTCTGTTGCTTGCCTTTGGCCACCAGAGGAATCTTTAAAAAGAGAATTGACTTTGGGGGAGGGAGGCTGAAGCACATGCACATGTGGAGGTGAAGCTGAGCAGCCATCTTACTGAGTGGTGTAAATCACAGGTAATTCAGTACATCTGGGGAAATAGTCTCAGTTTTATAAAATATTTTTATTTTATAAAATTTTT
>PVHY01024457.1:0-13068 GCA_004024945.1 Uropsilus gracilis
ATTAAGTTTCTTAAAATACTGGAATTATAGGGAAGCATTGATTCAATCTACTCTCTCCAACCCCAAAGATATTATTGCAAAACTTTTAACACTTCAAGTTTCAGCAAATTCCTTGTTTATATTCAACATCTGCTTTGTTGTGCAAATGTAAAGGAGACAAACATCCCTGTAGATTTTAAAAGTTTGATGGGATACCAAAAATCAGTCACCTGGTAATAAGTGTTTCTTTTGTTTACCACATGGTCAGGTAATTTGACATGCAGTAAATGAAAAAAAGCTACCTCTATTACTTCTTGAAGTGCAGATGACATTTATACTTATGGGGCAAAACAAAATGGCAATGAGAATATTAATGTTTAATAGCTATTGGATAACATTGCTTAAATCCAGCATCTCCAAGTCATGATAGAGTCTACAAATGGAACATCATAATTTATATTATTTTTGTCACTTTACAACATTTATTTCTTTCAGCATATTATTGTCTTAAATTGTCTTAAATCAGTAACTGAATTTATCTGTCAGAAATTATACAAAATAGGATTTACTTTATATAGACAAGGAACATGACCTAGACCTAGTATTTGTGTGATCAAATAACCTAGAGAGAACAATCACTGCATATATTACAAATTCGATTTTCTTTGAAAACCCAAGTCAAAAAAAGAAACTCTAATACTGAATGGACAACTTAAAATGAAAAATAACATGAATTTCCTTTTCAATGTAATTTGACTATGGTCGTTTTTCAAAGATTTTAAGTGAAATCATTACCACCATAAGTAAAACCTATGAAAATATTTATTTATGAAATCATGTCCATTATTTGTGAGTTATCAAAATCCTATCATTACCAAAATTAAGTCAAAAAAGTTTTATGACAAATCTAAGGAAGCTACTAATATTTCAGTATTACTACCTTTAATTTAAAACAATCCAGCTCAGTCAATTTTTTTTATTATTATTTTTTTATTATTGAAGGACCATTGCTTTACATTTTTGTTAATATTTTGACACTATGGGATTTCTCCCCTCAGGTGTGGCCATTGTATCTCTACCACCATCAAACCACACACAATCCTCCAACACAGTCCTTTGTGCTCCCTCTCCCCACCCTATTCTTTTGCCTCTATCTTTTCCTCCTCCCTTCCCATGTTTGATTTTTCAGATTTATGACTAGTTTTAAAGTTTGTTTTTGTTTGACCCTTTTTCTGGGTTCTCTGTATTCCACATATAAGTGACACCATCCAGAAATTTTTTTTCCACTTTTGACTTATTTCACTTAGCATAACTTCTAGCTGCCACAGATGACATGAGTTTATCTATCTTTAGTATTGTGCAATATTCCATTGTGTGTATATCTATATACACACCACACCTTCTTGATCCACTCATCTGTTTTGGAGCTAGGATTTTTACATATTTTGGCTATTGCAGTAAGTGCTACAATAAACATAGAGCACATTTCCTTTCAAATTAGTGTTTTTGTGTTCTCTAGGTAGATATATAGGAGTGGAATTGTTGGGACATGTGGTAGGTTGATTTTTACTCTTTTGAGGAAATCTCCACACTGTTTTCCATAAAGGCTGGATCAATCTACATTCCTCAACTGTGTAGGAGAGTTCCTTTTATTCCACACCTTTTAAGCACTTGTTTCCTTTTCTCGTGTATATATATATATATTTTTTTTTTGGTATATTGGCCATTCTCAAAGGTGTAAGGTAGTATCTCATTGCGGTAGTTTTGATTTTCATTTCCCTAGTGATGATGAATATCTTTTCATGTGCCTATTGGCCATCTGTTGAGTTTTATTAGCTCTTTGTACCTCTTTTTTACTAGTCCCTTGCTAGACATATGGTTTGCAATTATTTTATCCTATTGAGTGGTGTATTTGTTTTACCTATCATTTCTCTCACTGTTCAAAAACTTAACAATTTGATGTAGTTTATATTATATTTATATGCTCCTTTGTTTTTCTTGTGCTGGGGATGAATCCTCAAAGATATTTCTAAAGTTAATGTCATGGAAAATGTTCCTAATATTTACTCTATGTATTCTAGAGTTTCAGTTCTTACATCCATATCTGTTATCCTCAGAGAGCCATATTCCCCATGTACTCTTTCATTATGTTCAGTCATTATATGCAACAGCAAAATTACATCAAATTTTTGTGTTGCGTACATTTCTGTAAAACTGTACATTAGCAACACCTATTCAAAACTTTTGGAAAATAGAAAATGTAAAGCTTTTCTCTTAAAGGATTTATAGTCTAGTTGAGGGGATAAGGCATTTGAAAAAGTTCAATATATGATAATTCTCCTGTATCAAATGAATCTGACAGAAAATAGCAATTATAAGAATGTAAAGGAATGTTGAAGATTTCTTCAAACACATACCTTTACAAGGTAGAATGTCTAGAGTTTTTCTTTAGCTATAGTGTTGAGCTGCAAATAGAGTTAAGATAGTATGTGGGGACAATAGTATATTAGTTATGGTGTCCTTAATATGGGATGCTTATCATTGCAATTTTTCATACTTCACTGGAAAAGCTAATCATATATATTTCCAATTACCACATTCAAAATATAATTAGAGAAAAGTAGAATTTAAAATATATAAATGGCATATGATTTTAATTTTTTGACAGCTATATATAAATATTTTTCTTCCTCACCTATGTGAATTTAATAAGAGTTAGGAATCATTTAAGCTTTACTAGTTTCAGTTTCAAAAGCTAAGATGAACTTCTTTGACATACAGGTTTTCCTGTGGTGTAGATTTTAACTACAGGTACAAAAAGTATTTTCCTTGAAAAGCTCTTAGTACCATTCAGCAGTTCACTATTTCACTAACCTGTCTCTCCTTCCCTTTGCTTGTAGATAAAGCTATCTGTTATTTTAATAAATGTGGCTTGACAGATATAATGAAAAATACAATAGCCATGTATAACCCTTACACTGTTTTATGTGATGCATGTGTTCTTACAATTGTAAAGGGGTCATTTATTTTGCTAATTCAACAGCTATTTATTTAGTATTCACAATGTTCTGAGCACTATAGTAGATATGAAGTATGCAAAAATGCAAAGAGAAAAAGGTCTTTCTGATCAGGTATATAAATACTGACAGAAGAATCGGGTAAAGACAAAAAAATGCCCAAATATTATACCATTCACTCTAAGACTCTTGTTCACCTTCTGTTATTTCTACAGTCTCAATTTGTATTGATTTGCTAATCATTTATATAAATATACAATTTGTGTAGTGCAATTTCACACCTTCGTATGTCCACTGCTTCACTCATTTTCCACCAAAACTCTAGCGTGGATACCTTATGACATTCTCTCCCCTATGAGTTCCTTTTCCCTCTTAACATTGTCTAATAACCACTATATTTCTAGAGTTTAACAATTGTTTTTGTTGTGATTTGCTAGTTTGCTTTATTTGGTTACTTATAATCCTCAAATGAGTGTAGCCATACAGAAATAGTCTTCACTTTCTGTCCTAATTAACTTAGATTAACCACCTCAAGATCCATCCATATTATTCTAAACCGCACTATTTCATCTTAAGAGCTGAATGGTAATCCATTGAGTTTATATACCACTATTTCTTTATCCGATAATCTACAGATGGGCATTTAGGTTGGTTTTACATCTTAACTATTGTGAAAAATACTGCACCAAACACCAAAAAACTAAAAATGAAAACAATATATGATTCAGAAATACTACTTATAGGTATTTACCCAAAGAAAATGAAAACACTAATACCAAATATCTTATGCACTGCTTGATTATCTTCCTAATTTCCCCTTGATTACAATGTTCCAACCTCTCTGGTCTCTTTACCTCAAATGCACTAAACTCTTTTTTAATCTCAGGGATTTTGCACTTGTTATTACCTTCTCCTGAATTATTTTTCATTGCAATCATTAGCTGATTGAGTCCTATTCACCCTTATCATGCAACCATGCCAGACCAGACAGGTTTATGTTGATTTGGGCAAATGGAGTAAGAGTCTTTATAATATCCAATGTGCCTTTATTCTGAAACAGGTGACGCCATAACACACAGGCAGGCAAGCAGAAAGAAAAAGAGATCAAAGGGGAACTGTTCACCTCTTAGACCCCTTTACGCCCTTAAGTGCCCATAGCTACATAACAGGTACACTGTTGCAAATGCAAAGCCCATCTGTACTTCACAAACATTTCAAAGTAATGGGCTCTATTTTGTGTGGAAGATGAAAAACAGCTTTATTTTAACCTGTTTTCCTTACAACCCTATAGTAGTCAATAAACTATAATTTCTTCTGAGAAACTTTCTTGCATATGTTTTCAGTGTTCCATAGACATTTCCATTTTAACTTTATCATTTATAATTAAAAATTGTTCATATCATTGTTTTTATTTCTATTCCCCGCTTGCCTAAACTATAAATTCCATGAAGGCAGGACTGCATTAGTATTGCCCACTAGTATATTTCCTATGACTAGCATATGAGTTGGCACAAAGAACTTACTTAATAAACATTTTGTGGAAGTGTTATGGGGGGGATATGGACACCCCCGTTTAAATTCCTTTTTCCTATGGGTTCTTCCGACTGCGCACAGCAGCTACTCAGAGATCAAACCTTAATGACCAGTACAGACAAAAGGTATATTTTCAGACAGGGGAAAACAAACTGAAAGAGTCCACACCCTCACAAGTGTTTCAAACAGAATAGAGATCCACTTCTGCTCCTCAAGGAGCTTCGTGGGGTTTACCTCAGTCTTAGGGCACTTCTGGATGAAAATGCTAGGCTGTGAAATTGACTCCCCAATCCGGTCGCTCCAGTTGGCACCAGATGAATCCCACCAACACAGGTGGGGCTCAGGTGGGTCTCCCCGAGGCAGGCCTGTCCGAGTGTCACCGTGGCTCCGCACTTCACCAGGGTCACCTCTCCTCCGCCTTCCCACAGCTCTCGATCCTCAGGATCCGAGTGCTGGGGAGGTGAGGAAGCTCCAGAGGACTCAACTCCTGGGTCCTTCTTCTGAGGCCCAAAACCTCCACGCCTGATGCCAATTTTCAGGATCTCGCTCTCACTCCACTCTCCACGCTCCTCTCCAAAATCGTATCTCCTCTCTTTCCTCTGGGCCTTGCAGGTCCCCACCTCAGGACCTGATTAGCATAATCCTAAATCTGCCCAGGTAATCACTTAACCATAAAAGGGGAAATGGCTTTATCTGGCCTCAGGCTAGTCTTAGTCTCTGTCTTTAGATGCAGGTGACAGCAATGCCCACACTCCTTTCTCAATGAAAAGAACTGGGTTCATATTGGGTCCCCGGCTTCAGAAGGAAGAAAGGAAGACATGGAGAGAGGAAGCAGAGGAAGAAGGGGGGGGAGGTTTTATGTGCATAAAGAAAGTGACTTACCTCTGTTTCTGGGAGTCACAGAAATTCAGAGAGGCACTGATTTTTAAGGCTTCTCTCTTTGTCAAAGATATTTATACTTAGATTCTCTGTCATCTGCTATCTGACTAAAAACTTCTATCTCCAGTTTCCAGATCCAGGAAGATATGGCAAGACTAGACAATTTCTGACAATGACTATACCATTATTAGCATTAAGTTTTAAGACATCCTAGGTAAATGAAAATGCTAGGTAGTAGGATTAGAGTTCCCCAACATCATGTTTGAAAGAAAGATTGAATCTCAAGGCTGAGTTGTACAATATCCAATTTGAACAGGTGGACCAAATCACAAACTGGCTGGTCCTGCTTAATATCCCGAGAGATCAAAGATGTGTGCCTAGACAAAATATGCTTTATTTTGACTAGTGATTATTTTGCAGTTTCTTGAAGGGGGAAGTCAAGGTCTTCATATGTGTAGTTGCTAGATACTGATAAAACATATGATTTATGAAAGAGTCATCTAAGCATTCCCCTGTGTAGTTTAATCCAGAACATGCTTTGATGCTGCTCCTCTCTGCCACCTCTTGACAAACCTTCCCCCTCAAAACCCTCTTTATTGCTTCCTGCATGGATCCAAACTAAAATTTTCTTTTTTCCAGCACTGAATCCCTTTTGCACAAGTTAATAAAAACCTGTCTGGTTTATATGATACTCTAGTGAATTCATTTTTTAGGAGGGTCCCTGAATCCACATTTGTTAGGGAATTCCGTAACAATTTTAAAGTGACCTCAATACAAGCAACCACATTAGTTTTAATAAGGAAGTTACTAAATAGGCATTTCCATACTCATCCCAAATTCTGCATTTCCCCCCCCCTCCTTCCCTCTTTAGTGCAATATTTTATGTCTGCAACTCTGCTGTGGATGCAGAAAGCAGAAAATAAACATCAAAGTTAGATACATTAGATCATTTGTAGATGTACTTTTTCACAACCAAATGAAACACAACAACTGGAGAGTGGGGGATAGCTGGAGTGGTCAGGGAAAGGAGGTGGTGGGTGACCCCGGAGATTAAAATGACATGAAATATATATATAAATTATTTCTAAAAAATGTACTTTTTCATGCAATCTGCTCTCTGCTCCCATATGTAATTAAGGATTTGTCGTATAAAGTGATTGTCATCAGTCTTACAGAGATTAGTACAAACGAAACTAACAGTTTTGTTCTCTTCTAACAGCTAATGTTTAAGTTTCTACATTTATTAGTATGAGAAAAAAGATGAGACAAAAATCAGTCATTTAGATGCTTCTACAGCAACCTAGTTTCTTTCAAGTATCAAAACAACAGCTTCCTCTCCATACTTCAAAAGATTAATATGACATTTGAAATTATCTTTTCACCCTACTTTTATTATAATGTTCCAATTTTAAGTTACTATAGTAACCAGTTTGGATTTGAGTGAAGGCTTCATAATTGTCATTTTAGTCATTTGGTTTTGTTTTCTACTCTAGCTACATTAGAGTTTAAAAAATCGAATGGATATATCTTTTACTATCATCTAAATATTATGGAATACAAAGATAATTCATACAATATATCTGTACCAATATTATTGGTAATATCTGTTTATAGGTATCTGTTATAAATATTGACAATCATCAATGTCTATTTCTAAATAATGTACATTGTACTAAAGCAGGTCTTGTTCCATATAATTACATATCCCAATACTGATAACAAATCTTCTGTAGTCCACTGAAAAAAAATGGAATGTGCAACTAATTCTGTGATACTTATTTATTAAAGAACATATGTTTTTAGGCACAATGTTGGCTTGGGTGCCTAAATGTAGATCCCCAAGTTTAAGTTGTGGCAATTCTGCCTACTTCCCTTACCCATTTGAATATAAGACATCTTTGGAAACCCAGAAGGTACAAGCCAAGATATTTGCCATAAGAATCCAGTTTAAATGGGAGTACCTGCTTCAGTAATGATCCCAGCTATCAAGGGTTCATTGAAGATGCTGCCTTGTCTTACTAGATCTATGCAAGTTCAGCAGATGTCTATAGAAATTTTCAGCCCATTCCCAAGACTTCACTCTTAAGAACTGTATTTGTAATGGTATCACTCCTCTTGGTTATGTTTTCAAAACTAACAAAAATGGAAAAGAAAAACTCATCAAGGAAGGATAATTGGACCTAATATTTAGTACCTCATATTTACTCTGACAGTAATTACTATATGTCTGTATATTTTTAAGTACATCTATTAGCAATTTTAAAAAGAACATTTATCTTTGCATTTTTATGTTAAGAAACATAAAGATAGTTGTCCTTGCTACATCATTACACAATTTTTGCATTGGCAATAAGAACTCTATAATGGATTAATTTGATGTTTGTCATGTTTATCAAAATGGCCAATTAATGTAATTTAAGTTGTCCATATCTGATTGCTTTTTGATAACAGCCCTATTCATGATTCAATGCTTTAACTAGCTAAAACAATGGATTTGATTCATGAAAAGACACATCAGTAACACCAGATACCACAGCTGTGAGTGGAGGATCTAGGTAAAAGTGGTATTTCATATCTTACAGAAGAAAAACAAATTCACATTTGCAAACACAATGTTTAAGAATTAAGATACTTCTTAATATACAATTAAAATGTCAAAATTATCCAATATTAACTAGAAAATATATAAATGTATTGTAAAATTTTAAAAACATTAAGCTTAACAGTAAAAAATCATATTATTTTAACATATTAAAGAAGAGATCATCTAAAATTCATTATTAACTCATTGTTTTCACTGGTACAGATATAACACATTTTAGCCCTGCACAGGAACTGATGTCCCACCAACCAGAACATGGCCTCAAGGAGCTACAGGGTGAGCTCCTTAGCAGCTTGTGGCCCCACACCTGGGCTGAGACACCAAGAAGCTACCAAAGAGATTCTAGTATCAACCCAAAACCCACAAGGCCCCAGCTGCTGTACCTACGGATCAGAAGATGCCCAGAACAATAGGAGAGATGGACTCTAACACAACAAATGGGGAAAGAATCAAAATATAAAAAGAGATACAAAGAAGAAAAATGAAGCAACGCTTCAAGAATTATTAGACAACATAAGGAACCGATATATAAGAACTACTGCCATCTCAGGAGAAGAGAAACCATGGAACTAAAAAATTATTTAAAGAGATAATGGAAAAAAACACCCCAAACTTCAAGAAGGAAATTTCAATTGAACTTGTATACAGAAATATAAAAAAAAAATAAGCTACCTAAATATAAGGAGACCTAGCAAGAAATATAGTATTAAAACTGCCAAGAGCCCAAGACAAAGAAAGAATAATAAAACTGACTGGGGGGGGGGGACAGAGAATCTATAAAGGAACCTGGACTAGGCTAGCATCAGACTTCTCGGAAGAAATACAATGGGCAAAAAGAGAATGAAGCATGTTCAATATACTCAAGATAGAAAATGCCAGCCAAGAATAATTTAACCTGAAAAGCTCTCTTTCAAAATTGAAACTGTCTTTCAAAATTGTTTACTATGTAAACAAAGTAGAGGTAAAAAACATAGAATTAAATGAGTAATTAATAGAATCTCAAAACTAAGGGCAGAATGTCCATAGCAGACTTTCATATATCAATAATCACTCTAAAGTTCAATGAACTAAACTTACCAGATTGTTTCACTTATGTGGAATATAGAGAAACCAAACAAAAGATCAGAAAAAACAAACTTTAAAACCAACACTTGAAAACTGACCATAGATCTGTCCCAGGAGGATTGGGAGAGGAAGAAGGAAGGGGGAGAGGTGGAGGTGGGAGCAGAATGAACTATAGAGGGCTAAGTGTTCTGGTGATGGGAGAGCTATGGAGATAGTATCTAAGGGGAGAAACTCTACATATCAAAAACAATAGCAACAACAATAACAGGAAGCATTTAATGAAAATGAATTAGCACATTTTACCTAAGATACTGGAAATTTTTCAAAAATAATTTGTCCTTTAAAATTATTTTGGTGCCTTTAGAAATGAATAGGATAAAATGAAATGCAGGGTCCTTTTGTTTATGAACAAACTGAACTAATATTTTCATTTACTCAGTGAAATAAAAGTACTAATCTTTCATAAAATAATTTCTGGTATTTTTATAGTATTCCGTGGTTTATAAAGTACTTTCACGCAAAATATCTTATTTAATCCTCTTAACAACCCTGTGAGGTAAGTATTATCACCATTTCATAGACTTAAATAAAAATTCAAGACACATTTGAAATACAGATTTAATTTCACAAAGTTAATCAATTACAATTAAGTTCCTGACTCACTGTCTAGTGCTTCTATCAATAAATTTTTAATGTACGTAGTTTTCATTATTGTAAAATCATTACTATGACCATTCTAGAAAAAAAAAAAAAAGATGGAATTTTTTTCTCCTAGGTCATGGGGGGGAAAATGAGCAACAACAAAAAACGATCAATTCCATGAATTTTCAGTTCAGGTTTGTCAGAGTTTTATAAACAGTGGGA
Source organism: Uropsilus gracilis (assembly GCA_004024945.1). Lineage (NCBI taxonomy): Eukaryota > Metazoa > Chordata > Mammalia > Eulipotyphla > Talpidae > Uropsilus > Uropsilus gracilis. The sequence continues at coordinate 9,940 of PVHY01024457.1, forward strand.
AAAAACAGTCCCTGATGAATTCACAGCAATACCTAGAAAATGCTCTTGTAGTAAAATGAACAATCTTTCAACTGTCTAATAAGGGAATTCACCTACAAAAAGATGTTTGCCCTTTTGCAAATGGCATTAAATCCTGACAAATTCAAGGCTAAATAAATAATTATTTTCCTCACCCTTCAATCTAGAAATTGCTTCTTTTTGCTAAATTGGAAGAAGCTGTCTACATATATTAAGAATTTTCATTTAGTATTACATTGACTTTCACCTTTGTGACTAAAACTTTGAACAAGTACCAACACATCCTGATTGAGATGAGATTATAGCAAGATCCTCAGAAGTAATGAAGGCATATGCACTTCAGAAACCTGTGAAATATGAATGCATGCTACTTGTCCCTTCAACTCTGGCTGTATTAAACTTATATTCTTCTTCCTAAAAACATTTTCTTGCATTTGTAAGATTTAAGATATAAATCCTAAGTGATTATTGCTTTGGTATCATACCATTTTTAAGGAAACAGGAGAACATAAATATTGACCTGTGAACTAAACTATGCCAATGCAGTCAATAATACCGTTAAATCAGTGTCTTTATTTTCTCTACAAACTGTAAATTTCACCATGACATTGATCTCTATCTCAATATATTCATTTAGTAATTAAATATATTTTGTATTTGTAAATTAAAAGTTAACTATACAATATACATTCCAAGATAACAGAAGAGACATTAAAACAAATGATTAGCATGCAGCAGTACTTGTCAACTCTTTCATATTCATTAATTATTCAGGATTAATTCTGTGAAAATCCAGACAATGCTTATGATGATGAGTTTTTAAGATATACAACTGTTCTAGTAGATAACAAATGTTCATGAATCTATCATGCATTGAAATACACTATAAACATCTTAACTGCTAGAAATGACTCCTACATTTTACATATAATTACTAAATACTGGGAGAGTATGCAGAATAACATTTGTCCACTAAAATACATTCATGATTTTCTGAATTATTAAGATTAACCTTGTGTTAGGTTATATGCAAATCGTTTAAATGCTTATTATTGGTAAAGTACATTAAATATTATGTATTTCATGTGCATTGCCCCATCTGGTCTTCTCAACAATCCTGGAAGATAAGTAGTTAGTAAAACCATTGTCAAGGAAGAGAAGAAATGTCCATGCTTAGAAACCCAGCAGATAAGCAACAATACACCAGGTACAGTACTAAATGCTGAGAATATGATGAACAAGCTATATAATGAGGATGTTTCTGATCTAGCAAAGACAATTAAATGAGCATTAGAAGGACAGGTGGGTACTCTGATGGGAGAATCAAAAACACTATTGAAGTTCATAAAATGATAACCGAACAGTCTTAAATAGTCTGTGAACGGTCCTTGAAAGAGCAAATAATTGGTTGGTGCAAAATTGGGAAGTTCCTTGAAAAGCATGTTCAGTGTTTTGTATTTTATTGTGAATGCTGTAGGAGTAGAAGGAGAAAATTTAAGGGAATTGTTGTAAACAAATGTCTAAGATAGACTAAAAAAAATACTAGCATTCTTTAACCACTTAATACAGGGCAGGAATTATTTGAATGTATTTCTGCAATCTGTATTTCATTTAATCTTCACATCAACCTTAGAAGGTAATTGAAAATGGTTTTGATATTGTTATCAGCGTTATTATTAATAGTACTAGTAGCATTAGTGGCCGTGTTTGATCTAAATGTCTAAATAATTGATGTTCATTTAACTACATTATGAGGTCACTCATAAACAGAAAATATAACATCCTATTTTATATAAAATGCTAAGGATAATGTCAGATAGGATCTGAAGGAAATATATCCAGATGCTAATAGTCATTATCTCTGTATAATGAGATTATGAGCACTTGCTGAGTTTGTATCTATACATATGCAATAAACATGTATTGCTTTTGTGGTAAGAAAGTATAACATAAAAATTAAATTTTCCTTGGACAGTTAGCTTGTTCCAAGTTTTCCCTTTCACACACACACAAAAAAATCACATATCACATAGAAGGAACAATTAAAAACTAATTAGATTTGATTAGCTTTAATTAAAATTAACTAAATTTAATTATAATTAAATCATTGATTTGGCTTTAATGGTTTATTTTCATAATTGCTTTTATGATTTAATTTTTATAATTTATGTATTTTATTATATATAATTACATATAATATATGAAATATATGAGACATAACAATTTTATATGTGATATATAATTTCTATAATTTGATAATTGTTGGTCTAATTAACATAATTAATTTACTTATTAATTAAATTTAATTAAAATTGATTTCAAAAAAATTTTTAATTTCTTTATCTTTTTTTTTAATATTTAAACAATTTTATTTTGTTCTGTGGGTTACAACCTCTCTGTTATATATTTTTTCCCCTCCCTCCTCCCTCCGGTGCTCCCTCCATTCTCTCACATCCCACTCTTTGTTGTTTATTAGCTGTGCTGAGTCCATTAGTCTCTTTCCTATGTTAGTGTCTTTTCTCTGGGTGAGGGACTGCATTGTTGGGTCCAGGCGCACCTTGCTGTTAGATTTTCAGTCTTAAGTTTGCGTTGGGTGGCCAGGTTATATTTGTTTGTGATCTGTTCATGCTTTTTTGCTGCAGGCCATCCTCTCCCATCCAATCCCATCTCCATAGCTTTGCTGCTTTTCCTTATGGCTCTGGTGTCGGGCTTTGGGGGTCTTGCCTCCTGCCAGTGTTGGTCAAGAAATTTCTCTGAGTTCAGGCTTTGAGACTAGGTCTTGCTATATTTGCCCGTGGAACCGCAGGCTCTCGTTGCCCAGGGTACTACAGACTCAGGCAATTCCCAGCCTCAGCTTCCCAAGTAGCCAGGATTACAGGCGCGCGCCATCATGCCCAGCTATTGTTTGGAACTAGGTCTCGCTACGGGCCCTAGGTGGGACTCGAACCGCGATCCCCAGCCCCGGCCACTTCATAGGCTGAAGCTTACAGGCACGAGCCACCATGCCCGGCCCATGAGTTCAGGCTTCTGCAAGTGGCCTTTGAAGGTTATTTCCTCTGCTTCCTTTTGCAGTTTTGGTGTGGGCCCCATTACCCCCTCTTTGGTCATCCT
>PVHY01024458.1:0-19632 GCA_004024945.1 Uropsilus gracilis
CAAACCTGTAATCCCAGTTAGCTGGGAAGCTGAGGTTGGGGAACACTTGAGTCCACAGGTTCAAGACAACCTTGGGCAACATATATATAAAAACTTAGTCCCTCTTATGTCACATTTTAATGCCTTGTAACTCACCACCAAAATTCTGAGGTACTTTGTTCTCAACCATTCCTTGTTCTTACATAGTAAGAACTTTGTAAATATTTGCTATACCAACCATCCTCTGACTCAACTTATATACCCACACAAATGAGCACAAATAAGGACTATTTTCTAGTTTTACTTAAAGGGGGGAGAGGGGGCGCACGCGCACTTAGGTAGTTTGAGTAAATATGCCTAAAATTAAAGTTAGGTTTTTTTAATTTGTACTTTTATTCTTCATTGCTTTTAATTTCTAAATAACATAACAAGACACCATAGATTGTGTGTGTGTATTGTCCATGTGTCTATGTGTCTATGTGTCTGCCCGTGCATCTGTGTTGGATTTCTAATGCTTTTGTTTTTACTCCTAGCCCTGGGTTCTTTGTTGGATCAAACCAGACCTTCAACAGTGGTCATACTTACAGGAACACCTCTTCTACTCACTAATACTTACATACTTGACATCTGTAAACATAACGGTACTAACCAAAAAAAAGAAAAAAAAAAACATAATGGTACTGCTAGTAATTAGATTTTAATTTCTAGACCAATATTCTCACCTGCAACCAGGGCCACACAGTCTTTGACCCTTTCTGGACATTTCCATCCAGATGGTCCCTAAACGCCTTGAATGCAGTATCTAAAACTAACCTCATTAATATCTCAATCTAATGTCTCCTTTTACTACCTTTATCCCAATAAAAAGCAGCATCATTGCTCCTCCAGTGCAGAAGAGTATAGTCTGAGTTCTCCATCTAAACTTGCGCGGATACCAGCCTGGACCCCTAGACACATCTGAACATTCTTCTTTCTCAAACTTTCAATGACCCACATATACTGGGCTCTGCTCTACGTGTTTCCATACCACCAGTCTCCTTTCCCTGGAATGCCACGGTTTAGTATGTGTGCCTTGTATACCCTACTCATTTTTCTATTAACAGGCCAAATGTTACCTCCTCCATGGCATCAAAAGTTTTCTTCCTCTATCCTGCGATATTATCACATACACTTACATTACAGAACTACAAAAATGTGTTTATATACGTTAGCTGACTCCCTCAGAAACCAGTTTCATTAAGAATTTTAATTTTCGCTTCAATTCACACATGTATGCTGACAACTTGTTCTTCTTTTTCTCATCATCAAGACTAGTATTAAAATTATAATCTAGTTAAATTAGCATCCTTATTCTTAAATATACATTTTCAGGCACAATCAGATTCAAACAAATGTAGAGCTGGAAGGATTCTCAGAGATCATCACTTTCTTTAACCACATGAACTATAAAAAGATAGATCTGAGGTGACCTATGCATATTGTACACTTTCTCCAAAAGATTATTGTCCAGGTTTACAGCTAAACTTCCAAGGACCTAACAGCAAACCCAGCTAAATAAGACATTTTTAAAAATAATACTTTCAGACTATTTTCTGAGATGAAGTCCCAATTTCACACCCTTCCATAAAAATTGCCTTTTTCAAGCATCAATTTCCTTCTACCCTAAGTCCAAGACCTGTGCCAACCAACTTGCACCAAAACTACAACCAGGTGGGGAGAAGGGTTGAAGGAGAAGGACATGCTCTCTGCTGGTGGGATTTCTGGTTTACAACTTACAAGGGTATCTAGCTGCTACCACTCACCAGAGACCCTATTTACTAGAGGAATTATTTTTCCTTCGGTCACTTTTTAGACTATTATTCTGAGTGCAATTTATAATTCAAAAAAGGTTTAAAGGGAAGGTTTTTTGGTGATCTTCAATTCTAGAAAAAAGTCAATCTTTCTAGTGATATTGGATGATAAAAGGGCAAGAAGCCTTTCAAGTCAGTAAGTCAAAGGAAAAATGAGTAGCACTTTTAATATCTGGCTTTTGCCCCCAGGTTCTTCCCACACCCATGGCTGTTTTAAGAGTCAAAGGACAATTTAAACAAGATGTATTAACAAGGGAAACCAAAAGCCATTAATGCCACAAGTGGCCAGTTATCTTACCCTATTCACTGTTAGGTTCAAAGACCCAAAACCACATGTCCAAGATGGCACCTTTTCACCCCTCCAAACCTGAGGCAGGCATCCCACAACACCCAATCTTTCAGCAGATATAAATCCCAAGTTTTAAGCTCCAAGTTTTCCAAGTCTTCCTTTTGCTTCTTCTCTCTCAAAGCATTCCAAGATCCTCAGCTTCTCCAAGGTTCTTCAAACTTTTCCAGCAAATACAGATGCAGAATCAGCTTATATGAACCCCTGGCTTTCTTCTACAGGTACAAGTTTTCCAGCTTTCAAACAAAACAGGCCTTTTTTCCTTTCTTTTCCTCACCACCTTTTACTCCAACACCACACACCTTTCTTTTCCAGGCTTGCAGTCCCAAGGTGACTGGCTACAATGCTGCCCACCCAGGCAGCTGCCCTCTGGGTTTCTCCAGCCAGCGCCCTACATGCCCTTTCTGCCGCATCCAACCACCCCAGCTACTGCCAGCCACCCTCTCATTGGGTCTACCTTAAATGGCATCTGGTCACCCCCAGCTCCCCCCTTCTCCAGCTCTAACCACCCTGGCTCCTGCCACTGTCTCTTGCACTACCTGTTCCTTCTCAGTGATCTTTCTGTCAGACACAACACCAGGGCAGTAATGGCACAGTCCCATTTCAACTACATCATACAAAGGGAACCCCAACCCCGAGACTGCTCCATTAAGCCATGTCACCCACTATCATCCCCCACTTTTCATCTTAAAAACTACATCACAAAGACAGGGCCTCCCCATGCAGCCAAGTCACCTACTATCACTAGTAGGGTTTTCCATCCTCATCCACCCATAGAGAAGAGAGAATACTGCTTAGGTACTTCCACAGAAGATCACCAAGCACTCACATATCAACCCATCATAACAATGTAAAGGAAAGTAACAACAGTTTATCTTATTTGTTACTACTATTACTTTGTTGTTTTGATATTCTGGCAATTCAAAAGCAACTAAATGCAAAAAAAAATGCATTCAAGTGGGAAAATAAGAATGTGAAATATTTATATCCCCAACTTTAGTAGCTTCACAACATTGATGCCTCTAGTAGCACTGAAATGTAATAAAACTGTCCCTGAAAATTACGCACCGCCACAACATATCATTAACAGTTAATCCAGCTTCTAAACAGAACACACAGACATTTATACCCTGACTCTCCTTGGGAGACAAAAGTGACAGGAGTTCTTAGAAAAGTGAGCTGTTATACTCAGGGTGTGAACCCAGGCTCTGTTCAGCATGAGGTCAAGTTTTGAAACTTTGTTTTACACTTAAAAAATACCTTTCATATATTCTCCCGCTAAAAGAATTCTAAAAATTAATTTTATAAACTATACTGAAAATGGAAGCACCTTTTTAATCCTAATTTTAAAAGCTTTGTACCATGATTTCATAAATTAGGTAGTAATACACAAACAAAATTACTTGGTTTGTTGACACTGTACCTCTCACATAAATTAAGACATTTTAACTCCATTTACAATATTTATGTATAAAGTGCTGAGTTCACCAAGGTAGTGAATTACCTACTACTGAATTGCTACTTTCAATTACTTCAGTAGGCCAAGATCCACTCAATCATCTCAAAAGAAGCCTCACTATACTAAATACATGGCAAAATTGTTGTGCAAGGCTTATTTACTTATACAAGAAAATAATTCAAAATATGTGGATAAGGAAAAAGTTTTAATGTCCTTAACTTCCAAACACATTGTCAAACTGTAGGTCTGAAATAGAAGGTAAGTTTAGTTTTTCCTTCTACATTCCCTTAGTATAAACAGATACTGAGCTACGTGTTACAAGGCAAAATTTGTGTCCTCAGAGAACCTGAAGTCTAATACTTAACATTTAGCTTAGACCATAATTTATTGAAAATTCATTTAAGTTTCACAATAAACTGGGCAGGATACTTAATATGGTTTCCTCTTGATATACATGGAAACTGAAGCTGTGGAAATTCAAGAAATTTGCCCAAGTCTAAACAACTCTGTTTATAATATTAAAAGAATGAAACACATAGCAATAAATTTAAACAAGCAGGTGCAAAATCTGTACACTGAAAATTACTGTTTTTAAAAAATTAAAGACCTAAATAAATAGCAACATCCTATGTTAATTGATTGAAGACTTACTAATGGTTAATACTTGCCCCCGATTATCTACACATTCTAACAATCCATATAATGTCTAACTGCCTTTTTCTGCAAAAATGGGCATACTAATCCCAACAGTTACATATGGAAATGCAAAGGAACCTGAATAGCCAAAACAACAGTAGACAAAAGAATAAAACTGGGAAGGTCACATATGTCAATTTCAAAATGTAATACAAAACACAGTAATTAACACTGTGGAATAAGGATAGACGTATTAATCAATGGAATTGAATGAGAGTCCAGAAATAAATTCTCACATTATAATCAATTTTTTAAAAATACCATATTAATAGTCTGCCAAACCCTGAGCCTACTGGTTTCCCCAGGCTGCCCACAGAGGTTCATGAAAAAGTATACAGGGCAGATTACATGTGAAATAACCTGAGGGAGGTGATGATCCTTACATCCAGTATAACAGCCCCATGCCTCTGAGAAGGCAAAGTCCCCAATGGCACAGAAGAGCTGTTGCTTCAAAGAAGGGTTCCTGGCATATACAGAGAAAATGGGCCTAGTAGCTGAAGGAAGGGAGAATGTCTGCAAACAGGTTTCTTTTTAGGATGATGAAAATGTTCCATAACAAGATAATGGTAAAAATTCTCAACATCATGAACATGAATGTCGTAAAACCCACTGAACTGTACATTTCAAACTGATATAAATGATGACTTACATGCATTTTACATGAATTAAAAAGAAAGAAGAATTTCATGGCTAGTATGTACTTGAGCCAGAATGAGAAGTAGGTTGTCTAATCTGAAAGCCTAGCTCTTTGGCTACACTGTATAACCTGCAAGGAAGAACTGACCATTATGCCTGGAGAAATGGAATGGTCAAAAATGGTATTTATATTTGGTTACTAAGATTAGTAGCATTTGCCAGATGAAGGAAACAAGCACACCAAGCATACAGATGATACATACAAAGCTACAGAACCATATCAGGTGGCCCATCCAAGTGGTTTCTGTGACTGACAAGAGTCAAGCAGATATTGGTAAGAGAAGAAGCCATGGTGCATTGTCAGGGCGCCTACTAGAGCATCTTACAAGATGCACAAAGAAGTCCTGGTTTTACTTAGAATAAGCACGTAACAGTAAAACAAAAGAAATTTAACAGGTGAGAAAGATGTAAAAGCAAAATTTTTAAGTCTTATATATAGCTTATTTCATGTAGCTATTTATAAAGTTATCAATTCACCACAATTAATTTTGTGTCTGTATGACTACATAGTATCCCTCAGGAACTTTGCCAATTATCACTTCTCTCATTTGCAAATCCTAAAATTCTCACCTCAATCATCAGTCATCCCTATTGCTGTAAAAAGTCTAACAGCAGCAATCAATAGTAAAGTCTAGTCCCAAGGCTTTGTTACTTTACAAATTATCATTAAGTATCTCAATACCTCAGCACACAAACCAAGGCTATTTTATCCTTATCGTGTTTTACATGGAATTTCCTAACAATTACATGAACAGGAAATGTGAAGTAGCTTTCCATTCTAAAACATAATAATGTTTTTGTATGATTAGGAATGAATAGTTGCTGAGAAATGGACACATTTGTGGAATGTGGGAAGGTGGACCTGGCCAGACATGGCTCTGGATGCAAAGTAGTCACTGCAAAGGACAATGGCACCTCAGACTATCTGGACAGTCATTCTAGTGACTGGAATTTATTCCCTAAATTTCCACAAAGTAACAGTTGCCAAGGGCAGAAAAATATCATCCAAAGGTCAAAGATCAAGTCTTCTGTGAAAGTTTGTAACCACAATCACCTCATGCCCACAAGGTATCCCTTCTGTGTGAATTGTCCCTTGGACAAAACTGGTCCTTAACAAGGATGCCTTCAGGGGTCGGGCATGGTGGCTCATGCCTGTAAGCTTCAACCTACGAAGCAGCCGGGGCTTAGGGATCGTGGTTCCTACGAGTCCCGCCTGGGGCCTGTAGTGAGACCTAGTTCCAAAAAAACAGCTGGGAGTGGTGGCGCTCACCTGTAATCCCAGCTACCTGGGAAGCTGAGGCTGGGGACTGCTTGAATCTGTGGTACCCCGAGCAACAAGAGCCTGCGGTTCCACGGGCAAAAACAGCGAGACCTCATCTCAAAAAACAACAACAACAAAGATGCCTTCAGAGATCCTGTTCTTAAACTTAGCAAAGCTGGGGAGACCAAGGTTAGGCTCCATAAGCGGTACAAGACCAGCAAGAACTAATGATTCTTTCCGAAGCTGCAATTATCTGTTTTTCATTTAAAAATAATTGGGAAAAAATTCAAGACCTTAAAGATATCAGAAACACACAAAAAATATCATTGTTAAGTTGAATCGAAATTCTAGACTATAAGTTGTTCATTTTTATCATTAGAGTATTTTAAGCAAGAAAAATGTCTAAAGATTAATACATTAGGCTCAATAGTAATTACATTTGTATAACAACAATAACAGTCTTTCGTATCAATTACAAGGTGTCAAGTTCTTTTCTATTTGCTTTATTCTCTTAACACTCCTGTATCCACATAAGATAAAGGTTAAGTAACGTGCCACCGTTTAAAGTTAATGTGTTAGAGGGGAGATCTGGTCCCATGTCACCTATGCTTAGGAGCTGGGGCTGCAATCACTATTCCATATTGGTCTCTGATCAAAAAATTTCCTCAAGTTTTTTCAACAACAACAACAAAAATACTTAAGTACCCATTTACATTCATAGTATTTATAAAGCTAAAACAAAACACACTTTTAAGTTAAATCCTATTACAGATCACATTTAGAATCTTTGCTGTCCTTACCCCTCCCCCCAAACATTTTTCATCCTCTTTTAACTTCTTACCATTAGACATTTACATTGTCCTGCCATGCTTGGGGGTATTTAAAAAAAAAAAAAAAAAACTTGCACAAACAATCTAAAGGAAAAAAAATTTTTTTTGCTATATTTGACCACATTTTATTGATTTAGCTATAGGACTGGTACTAGGTAATTTGGACACTCTAAGAAAGTCTCTGAACAAATCCCTTAAATTTTTCTTCCTCATACTAAAGGCAACTTGTACTGATTTACAAAGTCACTCTCTCTTTTGAGGCGATGATGCCTAAAAGGTTGTAGGTTTAATTCCAATACAAGTGTTGAGAATCACAGGTTTTACACCTAGTTTGAACTCTGTACCTCACTAAAATAACATTATAAACAATTCCACAAGCAAAATTAACTAGTTATGGTCACAGTATTGTTTATTGATCTCAATATGGAGAAAGCTATATTTTCATGATCAATTACTACATTTATTCCAAGTTTAATCTAGAAAAATATTCATAAGTCACAAGTCATAAATGACATTGTTTGCCATAATGATGTACAATAATAATCAATAGAAAACAGTTAAATTTTAAATTAATACATTCAAGATGCCATTTGAAGCATTCAAGATAGCATTCACAGATTGCATTTGAAAATAATGAGGCAAATCTACATGTACTGAGTAATCTCCAAAGCTAACTCCTAGATATAATTTCAACTTGTAGATAGAGTACACACAAAATGCTACTGGCTACTTTTGTTATCCATCTACTATTTTCACCTGTATGCATTATATATAAATGAAAAAACAAGTTTGGGAAGAACATGTTCCAAAATGATTAGGAATGGTCCCTCCTTACATTTGGAGAGGGGACATGAGAGAAATAGTAGCAGTCAGAAAAGGGTTTACCTTTACCTGCATAGGCACTAGCTGTGTAATTAAAAATAATTTTCTCAAATAACGTTGGGTTGTCAGAGGATATCCCATTTAAAATAAATTCGTTTTGGGTTACATGACTTTCAAATGGACACACTGCAAAAAGACTGCCGTCACACCATTATAAATAGCCTCCAAAATGCCAATTTTCACTTTCAAATAAAATTCACAGTTTAATCAAGGTCAAAGCAATGTTCTACTGGAATTCTGAGGGTATTTTACTGAAGAAGAAAAAAGAAGAGTTAAATTCTTTTCACACTGTTCCAGCTTAACAAAAGAGGGTCTCATACAGAGGATGTACAACTGGCACTTAAAGCTAGCTTTATTTTCAAAACAAAATAAAATTGCAGAAATAGTAAAATTAAGTGGAAAAAAATCTGGCTAAAATTAAGATCATTAATTAAACAGAACACAAATGATTTAATCTCTACAAAGGATGGAATGTTTTTACAAAAGATATGCTACTGCTGTAGAATCAAAGACTCCCATAGCTTGTTAAAAGATTTTTAACAGTTAAAGAGTTCGAGATTAAAAATTCAATTTCTTAAGTAGAGTCATCTAGATATTAGGGTTCCTTTGTTAAACTGTGCAGAGGAGGAAGGCAAGTGTTAAAGAAGCCAGAATCAAATGCCAGGGCAATTACATAACAAGAAACAGTTCCCACAAAAGAACCACAACAATAAAGAGGTGAATGTAAAATGGTGTAAGAGGAGAGCTTTAAAAATTTTAGTCTTGCTTCTTTTTAAATAACCTCGCCACATTATTTTATTTTTACATGATTGTTTTAATAACAAAATGCTTTCTCAATTTATACTAAAATATACTAACCAATATATTGTAATTCAAGTTAATACCCAACGGTTTTCTTTTGCTAATAGCTAACTGAAATTTGGACTCAAACTACCAGAATGAACAAAAGAAGGGAAGGAAGAAAGGGTAATTATTTGGAATGACAGCATCCTATATTTTGAGTTAGGGAATGCATACAGACATGTATATTTTATTACACTTATTTCACATTTCATGTGTTACATGCATGACATCTCATAACTATAAAATATGCTTTACCCAGAATACCTACAAACTGCAGGTGTGCCACAAGGAAAAAGTGAAACGCTGTTTATCAGAAAACCACTGACCACCTCCTAGTTTTCCCAATACAGCATGCCTGGCCTCTTCCTCATTTTCTCCTCAGAAGTACAAGTAAACCTCAGCTACCAGAGAATCAAGGAATAAATGACTGGACATCCATATGGTTCATGACAGTTGAAACTTTAACTGTAATAAAATATTCAAGTCATTCTGAAATAGAACATTCATATGTGATTTTTAAAAAAGTACACATAACGTTTCTTGGTTATCCAAGACTATATATAATGGCTAGTCACTATAAACAACTACTGTGAATATTATCAGGGCGTCTGAAACATAGCTGACAATGTTTCTTGCTGCTAGTTGCTTTTTTTTTTCTTTTAAGAGAGAGAGAGAGAGAGGTCTTGTTATGTTGCCTGGGATTGTCTCAAACTGGACTCAAGAGATCCCTAGTCTCAGCCTCCCAGGTAGCTGGGATTAAAGGTGCATGCCACCACGCCCGGCTCTAACTGCTCTTCTGTTTCGTTCCCTTACATATGTCACCCATCTATGAGTTCATTTCTAATTACTCATTAAGCTGCTGGAAAAACTATAAACAGGGAGTATGTCACAGCATACATAAAATTTTCTTTAAACTTCCTGTAACACTTCAATGTTTGAGTTCTACCCACCAAGACTCATATAAAAAGAGCTCCAAGGGTTTCCCAAGTGATTAGCTCTGTACCAGGCACTTGCACAAGGAATATAAGGTATTTGAAGCTCCTCCACATTAAGCTGGCAATAATGTCCCCTGTTTCATGTTCCAGCTATGATTATATATCTTTCCTCCAAAAAATACAAAAAGTTGGATGCAAATATTACATCTATTTTATAGATGTGTACAGGAGTGTGAAACCTAAAATGTAACACATCTAAAGTCACCAATCACTAAGGAGCAGGACACAGGACTTTCTTGGTCTGACATCTAGAGTAAAAGGCACCGATAAACACAAAGGTACACTAGTCCTATCAAAATTAATCTAATAGCAGTTTTAAAAATTCAAATTCTTGAAACAGGTAATGGATTAATATTCCTGTTACTCTTTTCTAGATAGTCTAAACTATGCACACTTGCTGTGGATACTTATTTAGACTCCCCTGTCCAGTGCAGTAGTCACACACCCCACATACTGAGCATTCAATTGAAATGCAGCTGCTCCCGAGATGCAGTCGCAAAACAGAAAATTCCTTCATTAACGTGAAAAAAATCACACACAAAACTATGTATGTTGTGTAATCGCATTTATAATAAATATCCAGAACAAGCCAGTTAAGTGTTGGGGGGGGGGGGAACGACAGAATGGGGACTAGGAAAGGGAAATGGGGAATTAACAGTTCTGGTTCCAAGGGGGAAAGAGCCTCAATTCACTGAGGGGCTGCAAAGAAAACCCTCAGATTCTTCGATGGAAGATATAAATATAGGTGGTTCATGGTTTTTTAAGTGCCTGTAATGAACACCACTCCCTTTAATCCCAAAGAGAAGTAACTTCTAAGTAAACTGGTCTGCCACCAGAGGTTTAAAAGACCAATTTTTTTTTTCCTACTAAAGAATGGATCTGGACAAAGTAATTAGTCATTTGCACAACCAATGCATCACTACTTTTTAACAACTACCTTCAAAATATTAAAGCAGTCAGCTTAATGCTCCAGTCTTTGCATAAAAGATACACAACTTTGTAAAAGTAATATAGTACAAAGAGAAGGAAACAAGTTGCTTCATCTTTTCATATCTCAGACGAGATCGGGAGCGAGATCAGGGTGGTATGGCCGTAGACCATCTTTTCATATCTCAACATACTCCCATATGCCCTGGTTTTTAGCTCAACAGACACATTTAATTTTGTGATTTTTTTTTTAATTTAGAAAAACGTATTTTCTTATTCACTTACATCTTTGGTCATCTCTGTATATTACATCTCTGTATATTACATCTCTGTATATTACATCTCTGTATATCTCTGTATAGTAATATACACCCATATATTGCGCCACCCTGCCTCTCTGTGCCTCCCTTCCCCACTCCAATCACTTCAACTTCTCTCTCCCTGCAAGCAGTTGATCAATGATCAGTCCACAGGCCTTGTCTTTTTCCTGAAACAATAGCTTTTTCCTGAGTGAGGAACTGTGCCACTGGAACACAGCAGAGCAGGCTGTTCAGACTTCCAGGACTAACTGTGAGGCAAGAAGCCATGCCCAGCACATCAGTAACTTCTTGTAGGACAGGCATGTGGAGTGGGTGTCCAGACTGCTTGACTTTTGAAGTTCCCTATATTAAAGGACACTGTTCCATTTCCTCCAGACTAGTGTGGTCTCTGGGTTCCAGACATCCTCAATCACAGATCGTCCCATCTATTCCGATGACTGATTTATGATGATGCTTTTTAAGTCTTGAATTTCTGGTACTGGGAACCCAACTCCCATCACTGTTGATGGCAAAGTTCTCCAGTGGGAACAGACTTTAGCAGGTGGTTAGTCCAGCTTCTCTCATCTCCTTTTTGGCTTCCATTCCTTGCATGCATCTATGGACCAGGGGGTTGGTTCCCCAGTCCCAAATATGTTGTACATAGAGCTCTGTGACAGGGTACCACACCAGCTCCTCTCTATCCTCTTTTATAGTTCAGATCATGCTATTTGTCTCCACACCAGGTGTGGCTATGTCCAGAACCTTAATTTGATCCTCTTGTCTCCTGAATGCCTACAGCTGGACTGCTTGATTTTCTGATGCCTTCTGTGCTGATCTGATTGAAGGTGGAGTAAACCAGAGGGGAACTTCCACACACTTGGCTCAAGACTCCATGCAGAGGCTAAGATCCTGAGGTCCCAGTGGTATAGGACTCACCCTACCCCTACACCCACCTTCGGGCCATTTAGGCCACTATGGTGGGGGGGGGAGTGGAGGGTAGAGGGGGGTGCACTGGGACACCTTGCTCAAAGGACCAGGCTGTAGTAGGGCGCCTGGCTCAGACCTTGGGCCTGACATTTGTCTGGTATTTCTAAAAGACAATAAAGTAGTTTTGCACCCCTAACTGGAAAAGAGGGTATGTTCTAACAATTTATCAATGGGCTTTTAAAACAGATTTCAAATATATCAAGCTTACTAAAAAAGTATGTGATCTATCAAGCTTACTAAAAAAAAAAAATGATGATGCAGAAGAGAGATTATAGGGAAGCAGGATAGAAGAAAATATGATACAAATCCACTAACTTTACAAGAATTAAAGAAACCTATCCTAATGAAATCAGAAAAATAACACTTTCTTGTATTAAAAAGCTAAAGAAACTAATCACTAACACTGAATAACAACAATAGCAATTAGATAACAGGTTCATTACCTGATGTGGATACTTTCTCTTTATTAGTTCATTAATACACACAAACCCTCTACAGTTAATACTGTCATCATCACCTCTTATTCTGTAATGAGGAAATGAAGACATAAAGTTAAGTATTTCGCACAAGCTCTTACAGTTAGTAAAAGACAGAATTATGAAACAAATCCTGAACATCTGACTGTATGAAGTTACTTGCCTCCTGCCTCTCACAGTTGTTCTAATACTTCATAATAACATCAAAATACAACTTGTGGAGTTCAAGTGTTATAATTTTAAACTAAAGACAAAATACTTAAGTCTCCTTTCACACACTCACCAGGCAACAATCTAGGGAAACTTCAAGAACAATAATTCATTTGATTATATTTTAGAAATAAAAACTAAAAATAAGTGGACTATTAAACCAATTGCCAATCACAGATCACTAGTATTACATGGAATTCAGGAACATACTAATGGAATGAAATGCAGACCTGTCTTCCATAAGCCACATACAATGGTCACAACTGCTGAAAATTCAATGTAGGACACACCATGTCCACTATGTCTTGCCATGTTTTCCTTTATCACAAACTGTAGTAAATATTGCCTTAATAAATATTTACATGCTTTTCAAAACACACTGCCTTTCTCTGATACAGCGACCACCTCATCCATTAAGGTGTTAATATCCCACAGCCCATCTCCTTGGCCATGCACATCTACAGAGGGGATCAGGCACACAGAGGATCTACATTTTGAACATCTAAAAGGCATATTAAACTCTGAGAAACCCATAAAGTTCACAAAACTTGACCAAATCAACAAAATCTTTATTAAATTATATAGTAGCAAATACTTCTGTTTTCTTTTTTAACTAAGGTGATATACATACAATGAAATTTCACCCTTCAGTGTTCAGTTCTACTAGTGAGACAAACAAAGTTGTACAACTCTCCCAACAAATAAGATACAGAAGAGTCTGGGATGGGTGGGACCTGGGTCACCCTGGAGGCTACTGGGTTCGACAGGAGCGCGGGCACCACTGCAGGCAAGGGTGTGTGTATGGGGGGGGGGTGACGTGACCAATGATCCCCTCCTGGTTCATCTCCACTCCAAATAGCCCTCATTAACTACAGATACAGAAGA
This sequence comes from Uropsilus gracilis, assembly GCA_004024945.1. Lineage (NCBI taxonomy): Eukaryota > Metazoa > Chordata > Mammalia > Eulipotyphla > Talpidae > Uropsilus > Uropsilus gracilis. Next base: position 13,622 of record PVHY01024458.1, read on the forward strand.
GGTAAGAAGGGACAAGAAATAAAGGCCCTGAAAACACATACCACCTGGGCTGTCTCAAAAAAAGCATGGAGAGAACCACTGAACACTGGATTGTGAGACCAAGTGTAGAAGATAGAATTTCACCTACAATGTCACCAAGGAGCTGGAACCAAAGTCCTGGTTTAGAGACACCTTAAGCAAGAGCACTGTACATCCCCCTTTGCACAGGGGGAGGAAGGCTGAAGAATAGCAGCAGCCCCACAGCGGAGCCACAAATGAGGAAACCAAGAGAACTACCACCCTCTGATGGCTGTCCCCATCAAGGAACTGCTCTATCAAAACAAAAGGCTGGAAGTCAGATACCCTAAGCCAAAGACATGAAACACAAGGCAAAGAAGGAACAAAATGAGACAGAAAACAACGGAGGTGACAGCCACCAAGAAGGAGGAGGCATTGATACAAGCCAAACGAGCTCGGATTGGCCTGTGAACGCAAAAATTAGTACTGGATAGCTAAGTAGCATGTTCTACCGTGTCCCAGGAAATTACACCTTCACACAGGATAAGGAAATAGCTGCAGAAAGGAAAAGGCCAAAGGGCTAAGCATGAACAAACAATAGTAAGTAAGAAAGGAGGCAGAGACCAGAGGGGGTGTGGTAGCGGGGCATTCCCAGAGGGATCAACAATCATACATTGTATAAAATCCAAAAATAAAATAAAATCTTTAAAAAATAAATGAAGCACTTGGATAAACTCAAAAGAAAAAAAAAGATACAGAAGAGTTGGACCACATCCACCCCTACCCCTACCCCTACAACCTAGCAATCACTGGCCTGTTTCCAGTTCCTGTAACCTTGCCTTTTCCAATACAAATGTAACTACAGTATTTCTACTTCTGAGTCTAAATTCTCTCACTTAAAATAATAAATTTTAGCTACCCCCATTTGTTGTAATGGTATTGATTTATTTTGTTGTTTTTTAAGCAGTATTTCACTGAATGAGTATATCAGTATTTATCAGTTGAGAGATAACTGAAAGGCTCCCACTTATAACTGGTTTTCTTTAATTTTTTTGCTCTTTATATATTTATGCTTATATGTGCGTGTGTATATATATATATATATATATATATAATTATATTACATCACTGCATTTTCCAGTGTTCTTCCCTCCCCACCCCCCAATCACCCATGAACCCTCATCTTACCTTCTTGTGGTCTTTCCTTAGCTGCTTGCTATGGTAACTTTTTAAAAAGAAGAAAACAAACAAAAATAGCTGCTATAATATACACATAGGTTTCTTTATGAACCTAGGTTTGGCAGTGGTTTCTGTTTTTGTTTTTGTTTTTAAGTAAGTCCCTGGAATGGGTCTTGACATAATGGGGGTGAGGAAGAGTCCAACCATTCCCCATCTTCACCAGGACTTGGTATATAAGGTTCTTTTTAAACCATTATAATGGTTTAGTATGTTAACAGTTTAATATACATTTCCCTAATGTCTCACAAAATGGACCATCTCTTTATGTGCTTATTTGCTATATATATTTCTTCTTTAGTGAAGTATCTGCTCTTTTCTCCATTTTGAAATTGCTCATACTATTGAGTTTTATCAAATTCATCACACATTCTGAATGAAAGCCCTTTATCGGATGCTATGTGATTTGTACATATTTTCTACCAGTTTGTGGCTTCTCTTTTTGCTACAGAAAGAGTTATATCTAAGAAATCTTTGCCAGACTCAATCTCAGTAATTTTCTACTAATATTTTCTTCCAGCAGTTTGTAGTTTAAGTATATAATCCAGTTAGAGTTAACTTTTGTACAGTGTACAATCAGTTACAATACTTACACTTCGTGATCCAAAGTTCTGGCCCTTACTACAAAATTTGCTTGACAAATATTTCCTGAGCAACTATATTTGCATGTAAGAATAAGAAGCCATATACTAACACAGCAAACAGCAACATAATTCACTAACATACAAAGTAGGAGCAATGTAAAATCAGAATAAAAGTCAAGTATAATGGCAGAAGGGACTCAGCAACTTAACTGTTCGGGGGTGTGCAAGTGAAGTAGTTATGCAAGGGTGGCAACATTTTACCTCCAGAAGAATATTCTTTTAAAGAGGAAATACCATGAAAAATATATGAAGATGTGAACAAATAAGGTTTTGTTCAGGCAATAATTAGAACAAGGGGAAATTCTGCTCAAGGACTTTGTATTCACAGCAAACACATTTTGGACAGAATATTTTGGGGGGACTAAAAAGATAAAATTTCCACAAAACAAGTAAGCAACAAAACTCAATTTTATGACTACCTTTGCATACTGCCTCTGTTATAAAAGTAAAGAAAATGATCAGATAATAAGTTCATTCAGGAGAGTCAGGTTCAAGATAAGCTGCCAACACCCAATATAGAAGAGGTCTACCCCTTATTCCTACCTCAGCTGACTCCACACCTGCAGAGCAGAAGAAGGCACCCCCATTCAGGAGGCCTTCAGGAGGTCCCCATCAAAAGACTCAACAATAGCATGTAAATAGTCTGTACTCCTTACCCACCATCCAAGATCCAACTATTCATGTCCCCACACCATCAGTCAGGTCTTTAAGAGACCCGTCTTTTGCTGTAACTAGACTGGCTTCCCCTAAGAACACTATCCCTGCATGCCCTGGGATGGAAGCCATGATTCTTCTAATATCCCTTGTACTGCAAGACCTGCAAGGAGATTGGCTTTTATTCTCAGTGCCTAAGTGGGACTTTCCATCTCACTTTCCCATTCTTAAGACTCACAAGTGGATTCATATGAGATAGGCTGATACTTGCCAGTAAAGTTCAAGTTCCCCGAAATGCTTTCAATTAAAGACTGTGTCCCATTCTCAACATTTTGAACAGCATTTTTCTCACCTATATAATTTCAAAGGAAATATTTTACATATAGCCCAGATAGTATGAAGGATAAAACTTTTCTTTTAAGAATTATGCATTTCATTAACTAAAAAATATATTGGTGAACATCTTAGAACTTCAGAAAAACAGTGAAAGTTGTAAAGACAAAAATTAATCGTTGCATGAATAAAATCATATGTATGTAAATGTACAGAAATAATCCCTTTACCTAGAAAACAATCTCTAAGACCCCTAATTTTGAAGAAAATGTATCCACAAGTTCAATGTCCCAAACCTCAACGTATCCCACAAGTTCAATGTCCCAAAACATACTCCCACAGTTTCTATCTTGGAGAACCAGTGATGTCAATTTGTTTAAGAATCACAAATTCTTAGAATTGAAGAGGACTCCAGGATCATCCGATCAAATCTACCTAATATTTGCAATGTTTCATGTTCCCTTATTTCTTGCCTGGGCCACAAGTCCTTTATGCAAAGTTCTTTTTCATCTTTACGCCTAAAGAACTCAAATATAATTCCTATGATACTCAATAAAAGTTGCTGATAAAGAGTATCTATCAACCTAAGGGAGTTTCAAAACTCTTCGCTGTCATTCTGTCCAATGCCTGTGGTCCTCCTCAAGATTTTCCTCTTTTTTCCACAAACTAAATATTAAGCATACTCTCTCACTAGTATCTAAAAATTTCAAGGACAGTGAACTACAACAACCAGCTCTGAACTTGCAATGTTAAGTTCTAGGGGCTTAAATTCCTTGCCTTTGTAGTTTTGTAAACTTTAATAGGCTAAAACTTCTTAAGCAAGTTTTCCAATCTCTGTTTTGAGATTCGGACATTGATAAAAATTCCTAATGCTTTTTTAACACAACCATAGAGGCCAAAACTTAATACTTCCTTATATAACCCTTCATCTTCTCATATTTTAAAATCTACCAAAAACACAACTTAAAAGAACGTAATAGCTAACACAAATATTTCTAGTTAAACAAAACAAGAACATTTTCCTTAAACAGGGCATTTTTAAGTCTTTGCAGGGAATTTCTAAAAATGATAAATATCTTTTGCTGCACCATGGGCACAGGAGATATTATTCTGATACATAATGTCAAACAGGATGTTGGTACCCAAAATGGCTTCACTTAATACAATTTAAAAAATCAGAATGACAGATATATGGACTTATGTCCACCACACAATCCTTAACTATAAATATTTCTTTCCCCTGAGCTTTTGCGAGTTTTGTGTACAGCTTAGAGTTTAATGTGACAACTGCTGATTAAAAACTTAGTGCTTCCCAAGCAACAGGAAGTGATGGGCCCCAGGAAACTCCTTTAGATCACCCCCTTTTACCACAAGACCTAACAATTCTGGAGGTTTCTTTAAAGTACAGCAATGTTGGCTTGAGAGTTATAAGAGGAATACATAGTTCAAAACAAGGGGGTATTATCTAAATATCAACTAACATATAGAATGATAGATTGAAGGGTAATTAGATTTGAAGTGAATTTCTATACAGCCCATACAGTTAGTATCCAAAAAAATCATAAGGCAAAGTATACTATCCCATCCCCTAAGTCAAGATTTGCAGCAAAAGTATGGTAGTTCTGACATACAATGTAAACCAATCTTAACTGTGGTAACACTACTGTGATCTCCATTTGGGGACCCAGTATTATCTAACACATACACCTCAACTGAAGCTGCCAACACAAGCCAGAAGTATAGCACATGACAGGATTTATGTCCATAGCATACTTTCCAGGAGATAAGTTCAGTGACACATAAAGAACACTACACCCCAGTCCAAATTAATCTTAGAATACAACACAAACATTTATATAGGCCAAAATACTTTCAATAAAAGTGGTCACTTCATAAAGTTACAAACAAGTTGGTCGAGGGCCATGGGTATTGTTAAGCTGTTTAACATAAAGTCACAAACATTTAGCAAACACTCTAGGTACAAATTTTAAAGTAGCAAAAACAAAATACTTTCTTATAGAGTAAACTTTCAAAAGTAGCTTTTACAACTATTTATCTTACACCGTGACTAAGATAAATTCATGTTTTCACACAAACCCAAATGTGACTTTAAAACTGATTTCCTGACATTATTTATGAAAACAAAGAACAGTCACAGGAGGAATGTACTGTAACTTTTTCACAGGCAACAACTATTTTCAAGGTCAAAATACAATCAGTTCCATATCAGCATAAAATTTTAAAAGGGAAAAAAATTTTAACTTCATGACATTAAATCTCCAAATGAAATATATGGGAATAAAGGGAGATAACTCTTTTCAATACTGCCATAAAAAATTAAAGACAGCATGGCATTGGTGATTTTATAACATGGATGTACTTAGAAGAAATCATATTAGCAGAAACAAGTCAAAAAGAAAAAGATAGAAACCAAATGGTTTCACTAATATATGGGATACAGGGAAAAAATAAACAAAAGCCATGAGGAAAAGTCAAAAAAAGCTAAGCACCAAACTGAAGCATACAACTTCAGGCAGGAGGGAAAGGGGGAGGAGGGGGTATGGGGGGTAAACCCCTGGGATTACAATGATGTGATGTTTATATATAAATAAATTCAGAGGCAGAGAGGTGGCTGCCTGCGACCCAGGTCCTGGTTCCTGGAGCTCCCTTGCCAGCGGGGAGCAAGGGGGGTCAGGCCTCTTGGGTGAGTCCCCCAGGAGGGGGGGACAGGGTGGGGAGAGGAGGCCCCACCCGCCAGTAAGTGGCTGCTGACAGCCAGCCTGGGCAGTGTGCTGTGTAGCCCCAGACCCTGGAAGCCAGGGGCATAGAAGGGTGCGCGGGGGTCTGATCAGCCCACCCCCGCGCTGGGAGCTTCCAGCTGGGGGGGGGTGGGGGAGGCACAGGGCCCCTTCCATCTCTCTCTTCTTACTCCAGCTAAACTACAGAGGAACCAGATATGCGCAACACCAACGCCAACCCCAACACAGAATGGGTGAGGGACCACGTAAAAGTCCAGCCCACAGGCCTGAGCTGGATACAGCAGATGGACAACCAAGTGAACCAGTGCATGTAAGACCAGAAAAACAACCACAGAGACACGATGTCACCATGCGCACTCTGCGCTTGCCGGGCCAAGACCCGGGTCTT
>PVHY01024459.1:0-19615 GCA_004024945.1 Uropsilus gracilis
CACACTTATTACAGGTCAGATCAGGGTGTGGGGTGGACCTCTCTGGGCAGCTCGGGGTAAATGGTAAGGACCCAATTCCAGGTAGGACAACCTTCCAGGGCAGGGCTCCTTCACACCCCCACACTCACCCAGATGGGGACAATTCAGACACACCAATGAGTACCACATGCTCGTCTTTGGAATGTGTGCGGAACTTAGAGCACAGGAGAAAACCCAGGGAGCCCTGGGAAAACGTCCAAACTCCACATGGAGAGAGGCCCAGGCAGGTTGATAGCATTAACACAAAAACATTAGTAGATGACCTGCTGTAAAAGCTTTTGGTACCTGCCCAGCCATCAGGAGGCGCTTGTCTGTGGTCATGAAGCTCAAACTAAGGACCCTCACCACCTGACTTTAGTGACCACAATTAAAATAACTAAGCTAAGAAGAAACCATGCTATGAAATTCTAGAGACGCACTAATAGGCAGTTACAGCAGTTCTTGTGTTGGGGTGATTTGCTGACATTTCATAAGCTAGCCTGTAACATCGCAATGTGCCATCTTTTCCTCCCGTGTAAACAAACTGAGCCTTCAGGGCAGCTCTATGGAAAATGGCTTAACACAGCCAGTCATATCCATATCCGCTACACACATGTCAGGCGGTGGCAGGAGCAGGCTGCAAGCACCAGCTGCAAGTAACTGCTACATTCATGATCTGGTTTTGAAAACACTCAAGGAGAAAGCTGGGATGCACATACACGTTCTAGCCCAGCTAGATAAGATAATATTCTTTTTATCTTTATGTTTTCCCTGCATTTGTTTGAGCAGCAGGTGAAAGGCCTTTCAAAAGTCTGTCATCTCCAAGGGAAGTCATCTGTTTTACATTAATTGTCCATTAGTCTCCAAGCCTCTGTCCATTAAAATCCTCAACCACTCATTACATATACTGTGCACTAGTCCTGCTGTCAGCTTTCAACACAGAGCTGTTTTTCCACATCTGACTTAATTGCTCTAAGTGCCTATTCCTTTGAGAGTGCACCGAGCTTACCAATTATTGCTAACTTTCCTTCCTTGCTAGGTGGAACAGATAAGCCATGATGAGGACAGGACAGTTCAGGTACTTATTCTTATATATTAGAGATCTTCCTGCTTTCAGTTCACACAGTGGGTATTTTACATCCACACTGCTCTGTTTGCCTGATGAAGTCTGGATATGTTTTGAATGGACCTAGAATGCTCCATAAATTCACAATCATTCCATGTTATTGTGATGAGGGGTTTAAATTTGTTTTCTCTTGATTAGCTTAAAAATGTAATTTTTAAATGCATGTGGCACTCTGAAGAACAACTTGGACGAAATTGAGTTTGTTGATGAAAAAATTAAGCTTTCATCCTTTAAATTACAGCTTGAGGGGTGGCAGCACAATGATTTAATTACTGTAGCTGCCTTGTTATAACTGATTCAACTACCTTTAGCCCCATGGGTGATATTTTGAAAAAACACATTTAGATGGAGGAAGAGCAAGTCATTAAGAAACTAATTTTCGAGAAGCTTTTAGAAATTTTTGATAGATATGGAGGCAAAAAAATGTGGGGCTAGGAGAGAAACAGATTAACATTATATTTACTTCTGTATAGACATACCGGAAAGTCAACACTTTGCTTTATTATTGATTCATTATTTTAAAAACTATACTATATTTTACTTAGTATTCTATTTTATTAATATTAAAAGAGCTCAGTCAATTAAGATAAATGACTTTAAGATACCATCAGTAATAATCAGTAAATGATATCCATGAATTCAGATTCCAAGTAAAGATGTTTGCCACTAATTGATTTTACCTCAGGTTTAAAATTTTTTACCAGGGTTAAGATTCATCTTATAACTGAGTTTGTTAGCAGATGATCCTGTTAAAATTTGTAAATGCTTACATATTCATTTGCTTGATTCCATTTAAATAATCTCAGGGGGAAAAGAGGAGGAAGAGAAAGACAAGGAAGAAACAAATATATCCAGGCTGATTTAAAGGACAGGACATAAGATAATCAAAGATGAAATTTTGTGTTTTTTTACTTTCTGAAGATGTTTGGGGAAATATTTATTTGCAGCATCAGCAAACTATTTAGAACAAAAATGAGTCAACATGCCAGGAAACATGTAAAGTGGGTAGACCCTGCCTCTGAAGCCTTCTGCTTTTTTTCCCAGGGGCCCCTCACTTCAAAATACTCCCTCGTAGATGCACTCTCCCCTCTCCCCTTCTCACCTGGGGGGCTGTCCTGCCTGACATTCCAAACAGCCCTGATTGGCAACAAGGAGTCAATAAAGACACCTGTTAAGATTAAGGATTTTGACCCTTTCCAGGATTTTCATTATCATTGTCACCACCACCATCTTCATCATCTTCAGTCAAAATATTTGTAGTCTGGGAACTTACAAGTGTCACATTCCCAAATGGTGATTGCAATAGAAGCATCCTCATCACCACTTGCACGGGAAAATATCAGGCATCAGGCTCACCAATCTCCATAGGTTCTTTTTCGTTTTTGCATTTACACAGACATACTGGGAAGGCCTGGGGGGCTGGAAGGCAGGCAAGCCCTCCAGCCCCTTAGAAATCTTTACACTCTTCCTCTGGCCTTGTTTTCTCTGTGGCATCTTCTCGTGTTCTCTTGTGCTTGTGCCTGTTCTCTTGTGAAATGTGTCCACATCCCCTCTCTCCTAGGCCCAGGTGTGCAAACTTAGACATATGCATACCCACTGGGTTGCACACTCATAGGGAAGATGCAATACCCCAGTAGCTGGCTATGCAGGCCAATTGGGGGATAAGCCTGACTCACCTTACAATGATGCTTATTTCTGAGGTTAGCTTCCCTGATTAATTCTGCAAGTTCTGTTTCTGCATCATCGACATAGCAAGTAGTGTCACCCATCTTCTTACAGAAGGAAACCTCTATTGCCCCCAAATAAGAGCCTAGTTCATTTCTAGACATTTTCTTTAATAGTGTAATTCACCTGTATAATATTTTTGATTAAAAATGCAATCAGCTTTCTCTCAACAGTTTTCAAACAGGAAGTTTAGGAAAATACCAAAATATAGTCTAACTAATTCAAAAACTCATGTCAGGAATTTAAAAAACCTCATACACACCTTTTTTGCCTTTTGTCCTTCGGAATACTTCTTTATTCTAGTTGGCTTTTCCAGTATGATTTGTATTTGCCAATGATATTAGATTTGAGCTGCCAAATCCACCATGTCAAGTAGTAGACTTGTAGGAGTAGGGCACTGGTACAACTTTACTTTGACTGTATCATCATCTTTACATCATCTTTGTTACACTTTTATTTGCTCGTAGAAGCAACACTTTTGCTTGGGTGACCATTTTGCAACCAGTTCTAGGCAAGTAGGTTCACTGTCAGTTTTCAAAGATTAAAAGAGCCTTCTGTAGATTTTACAGTCATTTCACTCTGAACCAGCAGACAGAACAGCCAGGGAGAAAGGACTGGAGCCCTCTTTGTCCTCAGAGTGATGCTGCCCTTTCAGCCTTCACCTCTCTCTACAGTGTTCTTATTTACACCTGTGCCTTGGGCTCTCTGGACCCAGAATCCCTCTGATTATGGGTAAATCTGTTTCCCACTTACAGAACTTTAGGGAAAGTTTTCCTTTTTTATCAGAAAACACCAGAAGCCTTGCTTCCTTTTTGCCCCTCAATGTTGTTCCCTTTCTGGATGTCTCACTTGAAAAGGCAGTTATTATCTTGTTGGAGGAGTTTCTGGGGTCTGGCTACTCAACGCTTATAAGCCAAAACTCAAGGGACAAGAATTGATGGGAGGAAATCAGGGGCCAGCTGAAGACACCAAGGACATCCGTCACCAAAAAAGGTCATCTTTCCCAGCTGGGGAGAGGTGGGGACTTGTATGAGGGAGAACCAAGAAAGGGGAGAAGCTGAAGTGTTCCCTACCAGCAATAGTGCTGGTGCTGCTCCCGACAGATGGCACCTCACAGCAGCTCAGAAGCGCAGTCCTGGGAGACTGAAGAAGATGGTCTGGAAGGCCGTTCACTGACTGGGAGGTGAAATGGATGTATCGCAGCGAAGTCAGTCACCTACCTCCTCTCCCCTCACCATCTATTAATGGAAAGTAAGATTCAAATGAAAGTAAAGATCATTTGATAAATACAGTCTGAATCACACTGTGACAGGATCATTTGACAAAAGCATTTGTTATCCAGTGGAGTATCTGTTAGGAAGCAGAGATACTTTATTTTCTATTAAACAATTTCTTGCTCAAAATTCACTCAGATGCTTGGGCTCTGATGCCGGAGCCAGATATAGCTGTATTGATCTCACCAGTACTTTCTCTAGAAACCTGAGATGGGGAACAACTTTCTGAAATCTGCAGTTCTAAAAATCAATCCAATTCAGCAGGACGTTACACATTTGCTTGCAGCAGTCTCAAGCACACAATAAAATGACAGAAACCATTTTCAGCCAAGAAATTAGCAAACTTCCTCCCCTTGATTTGAGGAGGAAGAAAGTGCTTGGGAGGAGAGTGGCAGCATTGCTAAATTTACACACATGCCACACCTACACAGTTACTCCTAATGATCACATGGCTAACCTAGTGTTCCAAGAGGAGTCTGGGATAAAGGGAACAGCTAATTGAGCGAAGCATGCAGCATGACAAAGTTGTTATATTATGTACAACATAACCTTATTTTTTAGGAAAGTCTGATGCTTTGGTAAAGAATAGACTCCTGTTATGGACATAGCTTCCTGTACTCCTCCAGAAAGAAGTCCTCAATCCCTTCAGAATCAAGGTTTTGGTCATTTCTTAGGTTTTTGCATGTCCTACACAAATGCACCTACACATAAAAGCTCTGGAAAGTCGGCCCAGGGAAGCAGATTTGGGTAAATTCTTGAGGTTGATAATTTACTGGGAATTTGAACTAAAATAACTGCATATGGAGAGACAGGAAGGATGCTTAAGGAAATGAACTTTGGGGTTAGTTATTTCACACTATCACGATTACTCTGATATTAGTATATATTATTGAAAGAGAACCTTCCATGTATTTCAATGTGAATAGTGGTGGGCTGCAAAACTGCCAACAGCTCAAACATGGTCATGTAGGCAACAAAATTGACTGCTTGGAAGCCAGATCGTCTTGTGCTCGGCTCCCAGCATCTGCCATGCACACCTCGCTGAATCTTTGGAAAGACTTTCCTCCAGTTGGTACCTGCCATCCTGTAGCAGGTACAGCTGTGATACAGCTGTAGCCAGTGTGGTGTGTTTGCTGCCTTCTCTCATGAGTGGGAACAAGCTACTTCCTGGGGTGGAGGTTCAGGCCAGCCTTTGTTTCAATTGCCCCCCCCCCCCAAGAGACTCATCTTCCTCCTGTAACTCCCACAAAGAGACACACTTGCAATAGTAGCTTCTCTTGTACCCAGTCAGGTGGAACTGAGAGGTCTGTGCACCTGGTCAACTAGACCCTTCAGCTGCAAAGCCCATTGTTACAGGAGCTCCCGTGCAGATTGAAATGGGTTTTTTTTTGGGGGGGGGGGAGCGTGGGTTAAGGGTTGATGACTTCTCATTAAATGCTTTCTGATTATAAGATTATTTCCTATCTTTAAAGTAAAAGGACCAGGAGAGCATGGAAGCATATAATTCAGTGCTTAAGAGGAGAAAAGCTTGAGTCAGGTAAGTAGATTCTCTATAAGGAAGAATTAGTAAATTGACAAGCATGACTGTAAGGGCTATTCAGAACTTTGCCAAGTGATAAATCATGTGTGTCATTCTTTGAAATAACAAATGTTAGGATGCCTTATGCTAAAAAAGGGTAGCCTAGCCAAATATTATTCTAGGCTCTCCATGCACTGATAAACATGTTTATTTGGGTGGAACTTAGAAACTTGCTAACAAAAAGGGGGAGGGACTTTTTTTCAAGCACAATAAGAGTAACATAATATTGCTCTATTGCTCTATAGCCAAGTTTGTAAAGGAAATATTTTCAGAATGATCATCTTAGTGTAGTCTTGTCAATATTGTTTAACATTTGAAGAGGCTACTATGGAAGTGGTCTTAAGCCTATATTGTTGCATTTTACCTTATTTTCTATTTTCATAACTGGCAATTGGTATATGTTGCATGTTCTGCAGTGTGAGGTCTGGGATCCCAAAGGCACATAAATGAGCAGGGAGTATTACAGAATAAAGATAGTTCAGTGAGCATGGAATGCCTTGGCTGCTCTGCCACCCATTCAAATATGGACCATGAGCTATGGAGCATGACAGGAGACATATGTGCAGGACAAAGGCAACTGAACTGCAGCAGGCACTGGAATGTAGCTCAAAATAGTTCCACTATAATGTCAATAAGGAAAAACAATTGATTCTAGGCAGGGGCTACGGTGTTAGTATGGAGTATGTTGGTTTTCTCTAGGTATCCCAGTTCCCTACAATATCCCAAAGATGTGCACCCTAAGTTCATCAGTGAGTCTGTACTGTTCAGTCTGAATGTGTGTATGTGTGTGTGAGAGAAAGAGAAAGAGAGTGAGAGAGAGAGATGGTGGGGGTGGGGTGGGAGGGAGCTTTATCTTGTGATGAAAAGGCATCTGTATGGACCTGGACCCTTCCTCATGCTCAGAGGTCTTGCCCTCCAAAAACTCTGAACTGGAATAATAGGTTGAAAAAATGAATGAATTAAAAATATGGTTTAATGCTAGAATTATCTGGGTCTTTATTTATAAGTTCGCTGATGCTTTTGCAACTAGAAATGCCCGATGGAACTTAATTCTTGTTTGTGTCAATGAGTCTGCTATAAAGTTGGATTGTTGTACATCATCTCACTTAAAGCTGCAGTTTCCAAGAACCTGCCAATGACACTGAGGACTTGCCATGTGTGTAAAGTAGCTCTATGAGCATCCTTTGTGTGCTCAAAGGGGTGCAATGCAGGAGGTTCACCCTGGGGTGCTGGCTGCTGCTGTAAGCATATGCTCCAGACACCATGTGCCCAGGGCCAGGCCGAGTGCCTTTCCTAAGGTGCCTGGAAGCCGCTCGCAATAAACTGAACAGTGAACTGGCCAGAGTTTGCCTCCTGGCCCTGGGAAGCACTACCTGTGTGATTTGAACTGATAACTGATAACTAATACGCAGTTGTTGTAACTGCTGCATTTTCTTCGGAGAACTGATTTAGAAAATTTATCATAGGAAATGCTGTGATGATTTGTATTTAAGAAATTGATTCTCCAGTGATTTTTTTTTTGAAACTGTTCATTTGTATCAGTCTCATGGGGACCTTTGCATTATTACCATCTTACATGTCTCCTTGGTCTTTATTAAGTGCTGCGAATGTGCAGGAGGCCATCTGGAGGATAGGGTGTGTTATTTGATGTCAAGAGCAAACAAAAGGTTTTTGGTAGAAAAAAGAGTATTTGTGGGAGGCAGAGAAGGTCATGTGATTTCCCTCAGGAAGAAGCTCTCACATCTACTCTTAGCACTTTTGCACACTTAATTTCAAAATGTAGGTGGCAAAACCAATGAATTACATTTGCTGTTTCCTTAATTTGCCTCATTGAATTATTTGCCTGGTGTTTAAAACTCAGAAACAAGTCAAAATTCATGCAAAGGTTATTGTTTCTGAGATAGTTCCAGAGGATCTTAAAAATGATTGTTGCATTTTCTGGTTGTTTGTTTGTTCTGGCACATAAAACAATTCTTGCCTTATACATGTTTTCAGGAGGAGTTTACAGACAGGGGTGAGGTGTGGGAGGGGCTATAGGACAAAGAATCAGGCAGTAATACTTAGAATCTTAAATCCCATTTCTATCAAGTGTATAGGTAGAGAAAATGAGTTTATTATGTGTTGCTACAAAACAGCCAGGCTGCAAACATGCCTAGAGAGAAACACAGGCATCTCTGTATGCCTTATCTGGCAGCCATCCCTTTCGGAGCAGTGGAAAGCTACACAAATTGACAAATAAGAAATTAGAGCAGTGATGTGAAACTGCCTCCAAAACATCTCTAGCTCAATCTAAAATTCATTGCCTAATGGATGGTATAGGCTGAAAGTTGCTGCTTGTTGGTTAATAAAAATTCCACTAATGTCTTGTAAACTAAAGTTCATGAGCCAGGACATATTTTCAGAGCTGAGGTGATGAGGAAGAGGAGTAAGGAGCAATGTTCATTTCCACTGGTCAGAGGCGGTAATTGCCCAGCCCCCTCATCTCTATCCTGCCACTGCCATTCTCATATAATATATATATATAATTATATATATATATAATTTGGAAAATAATTAAACATTGTTATTTTAATTAATTAGCTAATTGATTAAACAGCTTTCTTACATCCTTGTTGATTTTTGGACATTACTTTATTTCTTCCCTCAGGTGTAGTTCCCATAGTTCCCCCACTATCACAGCACCCTTGAACCATGGTCCCTTGTGCTCATCCATCCCCTCTTTCGACCCCTCTCCCTCTAATTCCCCTGCTATGTGTCTCAGGTCTATGGTCAACTAGCAAGTTTTGTCTTTTCCTAAGCCTTTGTTCAATAACCCAACATTTTTGAGCAGCTTAGAAGACAATAAACCTATCATTAGTGACCAAGTGGTAAACCGGTCTCTACTAGACATCAAACTTTTTCTAGAAATTTGTTCCTTAAGTGTCTGTGAGCTGTACATATTAAGTGGCATAATTTTTTAGGATATGTTACATTTCCTTTCTAGAGGATATGAGAACTCGCATACTGCTTCCATCACACCCTAAAAGCATGGCCCATGATTGTGTCAAGCTGCCCCAATGACCCACTCGCAGCCCATTACTTACTGGGTAAGTGCAAAGGGAGCCTAGTTTCCAGTAGGTTCCCCGTGCAAATAGACCTTCACTGTGAAAGACGCTGCTTCTGAGAAACGGTTCATGTTTCGTAGAGATCACCAGTTATGAGAAAATGCAGGGCTGAAAGCTGCATTGAGAACAAGGGGCAGGCGGTGATACTCTGACTTTCTCCAAAACCTTGACACCAGGTCCAGCAGCGGAGACCTTCCATTATTACCATGGGGCGGGGCTCTTTCCTTTCTAAGTTTAGTCTTTTTCATTCAGATAAAATGACATAAGTACAGTTAACTAGTGGTTTGACAACTGTTCTAGTCAAAACAGACTGTACATGTGTTATTTCTCTTGGCCCATTAGAAATTAAAATTTGCTATATCTTTCAATTATATCTGGGATCAACAATATGTTTCCAGACCTCAATTCAGTCATAAAACAGGGAAAATATATTACGTAACTGAAGAAATGTTGCTCTTTTACAAAGTTTTGTGTTTACTAGTCAAGATTGACTGAAGAATCATCATTTTGAGTTTTAATGAGTTCTAATGACTTCATTTCACACTTTGTTTTTCTTAAAATATAGCGTAAGTGGCAATAAGATAATCTTTACCTCTCAAATTAGCAAAGATTTAAAAGTATAAAAACATTCCACTGCAGAACATGCCAGCAAGACAGGCACTCGACATCGGTGATAGGTTACAAATTTGGCAAACCCTTCAAATAAATTTTTTTTCTGTAGTGTTAGGTAGGACTGGGCCCTTGAGAGCAGCCTGAGCCAGCTAAGGAGGGGGTTCACATGGGAGGGTGACCAGGCACAGGGTGTAAACACACAACAGGGTGAAAGGGTCTGCAAGTAAGACATGTCCCAGCAGGCCATTGTGGGGTCAGAGTGCAGGTGACATGAGGGGACTTTGCATGGTGAAGGACAGACAGCTGGTGCAAGATGTCAGAGCCTAAACAGGGTGAGAGGACATGGGTGGTAGAGTCTAGTAGTGGTTCAGTGTAGACTGAACCCCAGTAAGTCAGAGTCCTAACGGAGTGAGGAGGGTATCTGCACATGAGGGGTGAGGACAGGTTAGTGGCAAGATATCAAATTAGTAATTATGTTGAGGAGAATGTGATATAGGATTCTCATTATTGGAGAGTGGACTTACAGACCTGGAAAGGAAGAAACCTAGAAGAAACGCCATACTGTTGGACTGAAACACATTGAAACAGGCTGTTGTGTGAACTCATTACCTAGTGTATAGAGACACTCATTGAAATAAGTAGGCTATAAATGGTGTACAAAGGAAAGTGACCCATAACCTGGGAGAAGTGGCAGGGTGCTGGATACACGAACTATGAACCAGAAAATTGGGTTTACAACTTGGCATTCGCCGGGTATGGTGGCGCATGCCTGTAGGTGGCAGCCTAGGAAGCTGCGGCCAGGGCCAGGGATCGCGGTTCGAGACCCACCAGGGGCACATAACGAGATCTAGTCTCCCCAAAATAGCTGGGCATGGTGGCACACACCTGTAATCCCAGCTACTTGGGAAGCTGAGGCTGGGGATCACATGAGTCTGTGGGCAACGTGAGCCTGCAGTTCCATGGGCAAAAATAGCGAGACCTAATCTCAAAAAACAAAAAAACAAAAAAAACAACCACACACACACACACAAAAAAAAACAACTTGGCATTGATGGGAGCAAGAGAAATCCCTTAACCTCTCTGATTCTTAGTATTCTGGGCCTATAATGGCACCTTTTTCTCATACCCCCTTCAAGGTTTTGTAAGGAGATAGATGAAAAGAAATGTAAGGAAACCCTATGTAAAATACCATGCAAATGTTAAGGATTTCTCCTATAAGGAAGTAAAAATACATATATATACCCCACAAAGACTTGCCTATTTCATATCGGGACATATTTGTAGTTTAAAATAAGCCTTTGCAACCTTGGCCATAATCACATTTGGGACTGGGAAAGTATTCAATGCAGGGTCTGTCCCATGTATTGTAGAATGTTTAACAACCTCTGCTGTAGCCTAACTAGACACCAATAGTACCTACTCACCCAGCTCCTTCCAGTTTTGGGAACCAAAACTGTTTCTATCTATTAAGTAAAATCACCCCCAGATAAGAATCACTACTACAAACATCTAAAAATCTGTTTTACAAAGGTTATTGGTTCATAACAAAATTTCTCAAGTTATCAGAAATTTATTTAAGTTGCTAGGGTTCCATCCTCCCAAACCATAAAATGACTATCTAACAATGAAGAATCAGTTAAAAAGATTACGGCACAGACATATAATGGAGTATTGTACAGAAATTACATTGTAGAGACTTAATTTCCCAGAATGTCAGCATGCTTTCCTGTGCTTCCAGCCTCCCTGTCAGTTAGGTGGAGGCCAGATGGTCAGCTGAGCCACTGGTAATAGAGTGGAATGAAGTATGTTATTTCAAAGCCAAGACAGTTAAAAGTCAGTCTTCCTCCCCAATCTGTCTCTTAGCCTTTGCCAGCCATCATGGAAACCACGTGTTGAAATGACCAGGTCACAGGATCCTCGGTCCCTGTGTCACTACTTGGAGGAGAGCTACTTGACCACAGTAGTATTTTTATTTATCAAGAGAGAAAGCTTTTGAGTCATTATGATCCCAAGATTTGTCTGTTCTTAACTGGCCTCTCCCAACAAGCATGAATAGTCACACTTTTAGAAGCTGGAAAGACAAATAGTCACACTTTTAGAAGCTGGAAAGACAAAAACTGTACATTTCAGTGGTGAGCTTACTGGTATTTTATTCATTCATTCATTTCAGTGAAGGTTGACTGAGCTCATGTGTATTAGCACTGTCAGAAGTTGTGGGGCTCAGGGCACATGCTGTATTACCTTTAACTTAGGGATCTCACAGTCCTTTCATATGTCAGATGAAACTGAAGGTAAGAGTCTTCATACAAAAGTCGAAAAAAATAAAAGAGGGGTTCAACATCAAGGATTCTACCTCCATAGTCTGTAGAGACAGAAATAACCAGGCATACACTTTGTCTACCTTTGGCTAAGCATATTTTGTACAACTTGGTTGGCACAAACTAAGATTAAAAATACAGCATTCAGGATGTTCTGTCATGGTTGAGCAAACCTAGTTGTGAACATGTTTTGCGGAAGTCGATTTCATTAGATTGTATAGAAGTGCCACCTCTGTTTAGGACTAGATGTTTGTAATCTTTCTGCTCTATTTGCTGCATGAACATTCATTATTTTAGATGAAAGAAAACAGAGGAAGTCACTCATTCTTCCCCAGTGTCTCTCTGATTAAAATTAATTATTTTCCCAGTTCAGAACTCTTTGTTCACAATCATGTCCAGTGAGAGAAACAGGTCTTAGGAAACCCAATTATGTCTGAGGCAGTTTCAGAGTCAGATAAAAGGGTATGGGGCTGGGGCTTAAGACAGGCCTGCCAGGGAATAACTTCACATTTTGAACAACCTGCCATATTAAAAATTCTCCTCATTGGGATCAGTTTTGAATGCAATTCTCCTTAAATATAGGCCTTTTTCAGTTTTAATTTTTGAAAATAGAAAGAATGAATTTCATTCAGGAAGGAATGAACAGTTTTCTGTATTATTTTATAACATGTGAGTTTAATCACTACATCAGCCAACAAAGTAATCACAATGCACTCTGTGAAGACTTTGTATGATATTGTGCCGCTTGTTTCACATCTTTTATTTAATGAACCCATACAATACATATAAATGATTCCTTCAAAGAGAGGATTTGATTCCCAGTTCACTGGGGAGTGAATGTATTGATTATTGTCGATGAATAAACCATGCCCAATTAAATGTTTCAGTAGAAATAATTTCATCAAAATGGGGTCCTGACAGCTTAGTGTAATTTATCTTAATTTCATTGTTGATAGAAATAAGAGCTTTGTCTTCCAGAGATGAAAACTAATTAAAATTTCAAAGGAGTGGTAAAAATGCAAAACAAGTTCAGAGTCATCTTCACAGGACATAAAACCATGTCTGAGTAGTCAGAGGAAGAATCAAAGCCCTGTTCCTACAGCCCATGCTCCTGTCTATGCCCCTGCCCCCACTAACACTCCCTCTGGGGTCACAGGGTGCAGAAAGCCTGCTTAAGATAGCGTGTGCCCAAGCATTAAACGTGGCCCGTGAAGGACAACTTTACGTATCAAAGATATAGGTCATCCTTGACTTCATATTTTTCTTGAAACTCATGCTCAATTTATCAACATGATCTGTTGCTGAGTTTCACTCTTTAAATACTTCCAGAATTCAATTCTCATCGTAAACCACAGCCATTCCTTCCTGAGATCACCAGAGCACCTTCAAAATGTGTTACCATCCTTCCTCTCAGAATCCTCCTATTCAGTCAGAAGAAACTCCTTCCTTTGTGTGGCTACATCTCCCATCACTGTCCACTTTGATTATTTTTCTCTAACCTTACATCTTTCAGTCTTTCCTCAACACAAAACAAAACTGACAGACATGTCCCCATGGTCTCTATGCTGCACCTTCAAATGTTGCTTCATTCCCATCTCTGCTCAAACATCCCCTCATCACCGAGACCTTTTCTGCCAACCCATCTTCAGTAACCCAGTTTCCTCACTTTGCTTTGACTTCTCCTTAGTAATGTAGGTCATACAAATGAGTCAAACAGCTTCCATGTATCAACCCCTCAGTTGTCTGTTCCTTCACTATTAGATGAGGCTTTGCTGATTTAGAATCTGTTGAGAGTTGAACAGAGGGCACAAGAGAGGACAGACGAGAGAGATGGACACAGCCATAGAGGCTGGGGCTGAATGAAAGTATGCATCATCCAGCAAATTTTAATGACCTCACAAGTCCTTATATAGGCTTTTGACAAAGGAAAAAAGTGGCTCAGGCAGGTACAATTCAGGATGCATTTCAAAGGGAGGCAAAATGGTAGGGGGGTAATAAAATTGGTTAAGATATTAATTCCTGAGAGGTAATTGGGGGCAGGGAGATAGCTCACAAGGGGTTGCTATCTCTGTTAAGGGGGATTTTCATAGGTAAACATTTTCGGAGGGGCAGTGGCCGCCATCACATCTTCAGAGGATCTCAATGCTAGATTTTGTCTCCAGTTTGCCAGAGGCAATTAGGGCAAGATGGAGTTTACTCCATCTCAACCGCATGAGGCCATCTGGTCTGTGAATGGCATTCCACAGAAATCTGCTTGAGCCATGCTCAAGTTTTTTTTAATACATCAAGCTATTTGAAAAATAGGCCAGATCTTCAGCCATTAGAGTCAATTGCTTTGTGTACCTCATAAAACCTCAACAGTTGTTACTCATCAGTGAAGGGCGGTACAGTTAGAACTCCAAACCATAGCTGCCTTGGGAGCTCTGTGATCCAGAGACCCCTGCCCTAGCCACAGTGCTGAGTGACTTCTCTCCTGCAACCATTTTCAAGCATCACCCAACAACGCTTGAATGTAGAATGCTTGCCGTTCTTATAGCTTGGACTTTTTCTTTGATTCACCCCCCCCCAATCCCTGGGGTCCAACACATGCAACCTGTCTGCTCTCAATGGAATATGAGCCTTAAAGAGAAGGATGTTTGGTGTGTGCAAAGATGCATCCCCAACACTGGGAATAAATCTCCAGTTCTTAATTAATGTTACACATAATTGTGGAAGTAGCAAATAGTCAAATCTCTCCTGTTCATTTCCCTTCTACACAGTCCCATTCTGTAATGCTTATGAATTATCAGCTCCAGCAATGAGATTGCTTTCATAAGATAAGAGTGATCATGGTAGCATTACAATGGAAAAAGACAAGGGAACTTCAATAGGGGAGCCACCTCCACATAGAGGAAACTAGGCCCAGGTCTTAATATGCTCAGTTCTCAGGGAAGATTCTCTCCACCTTACAATTCCCAGCAGTACTTTCTCCCCTAAAGCCAGGAGTTGGCAGAAGGGAAATGGAGGCTGCTAGCTCATAAAACTGCCATTCTTCTGTGGCTTCAAACTCCACACCCCCACCCCACTTCTCATTGAGACTTACATTAACACAGTAGATAGATCTCACCCTCTTACAAGAAAAGAAAACATTCCTCCCCCCCAAAAAAGAGAAATGAGTGCTTGGGAGGAAAATTTAAGGTCCTTGCCACTTATAAGTATAATTTTTGTTTGCCTTATATTCGTTGGCATGCTCTCAGACTCCTGAACTACTTTACGGGGGATGTTGAATTCTGAATTCTGTTGTGCTTTATTGTTGGCAACACATGAGAGAAATGTCTTACTCTACTCTATATATTGCATACACTCACCTCTCCCCCACCCCCCACATACTGGTTTCATTCTTTTTTCTTTCATTTTTTTATTAATTTATTTTTTTATATTTCTTCTTCTTCTTTTTTTTGACATCATTATCTACCCCAGGGTTCTCCCATCACCTTCCACCTTATCACCCATGAACCATCATCTTAATCTTTTGCATACCCTTTTTTGAAGAACAAAGTGATGATGTGGGATACTTTTCTCCTTTCTTCTTTTCTTTTTGAGTATGTACCATGCTTCAGTCCATGTCTGATCATTTTCACTAATTTGTTCCCTCATCTTCATCATTATCTTGAGCTAGTGTACAAATGTCATCTTAAATCTAACTGGGACATCTGCTATTTATCCACAGACTTCTCCTCCCTCTTCTTCCTAACAACATCTACTACACTTATTTTACTCCTTGTCAAGACCTCCCAGTTACTTTTCCCTCCTGATGTGCCTGGAACACAGATCACTTCCTATCACCAGTTCCTAGAATCACATCTCAGTTCCCCTCAATTTTTCCTACATTATCCATAGGATACACCTGCATTCTATTTTACCCAAGCCACCTCCTTTTTCTTAATTTCTGTTCCAGCATCCATGAGCACCAGGGTGACATCATTTTGAGCAGTTACTATTCTGTCAGACTGCTTCTCTTCCCCTTTTCCCACCACTAAGCACTTTCTCCAGGTCTTCAGGACAATGACTTGCCCTTCATTGCCTGATTTAGAATTTTAAGTCACAGCTCCTCACCCCCATAACAAATTTGATCTTCCTTATGCTGATCTATTATCTCCATAATTTCTGACATTCCCTTTCACTTACTAATTAAATATGTTTATATTTTCAGTCCTCCTCCCTAAATAGAATATGCTCCAATAGGAGGGATTATTTTTCTGGTTACTGCTTTCAAGAAGTATCTATCCATACTTCTTGAAACAGTGTCAGTGCATAATAGGTCCTCAATAAACAGCCCTTAAGTGCACAGGTGAATGAATGATTGGCTTCCAAGATCACAAGGATCTTGCATAAAGCTCAACCGAACAGGCTTCTCCCTCCCCTCTGCAGTTTTCTTTCCCTCTGTAAATGTGCTGCACTCCTAATATTCTTCTTCTTGTTTTGGGACATAACACCTGCATCTATTTCATAATGAAATATGGAGGGAGACTCACCCCAGGCCTCTCCAGTTCCCTTTACTCTAAAAGCATCTACCTACTGTACCTTCTGTTCTTTCTTGAACAGCATCTACCTGCTGTACCTTCTGTTCTTGCTCTCTATTTCCCATCCTTCCAGTTATTGAGGTGGAAGGACTTGCTCAGTCAATGTTCTAGCAAATTGGTATAGTCTGCATCCTAAATGAATAGTCTGCATCATTTCTTTTGTGAGATGATGCAGGGGATTTCCTGCATTTTGGGGTTAGAGATAAAAGTCCTGAAGAAAAAGAGGTTAGAGTCACAAAGGCTGAGAGTTCATGCAGTCATGCTAGGATCCCTGTGGGTCTGGTTGTATGACTGCCAAAGTGTTCAAAGACTGGAGGGTGAGGAAGCTGCATTGCCTAATGCAGGTTCTCAGTCAGAATAGGGGAGAGAACCCTGAATGCAATGAGTCAGGAAAGTCTCCAGGGGAAGAGCCAGGACCCAGGTCTCCAAACATCCGTTCTTCCTAAGGTGGCAGCTGTACAAGAGAGTGTTCCTGGAGTGTTTTTACCCAAGCCCAATTCCTCTACACTCCCACAGGGACGGCACAGTCATCCGAAAATTAGTGCCACCTAGTGACCACAACAGCAAAGACAGTTGCAGAGTGCAGGCTACCCCTGTAGATTCAGTTGGTTGTTGTCTTTATTCCTACAAGTATATTCAGGATTGATTCACCCCAGGTTTGACTAACTCCTGCAGGATTTGGTTCCATTACAGAAGGAATGTGAAGGATAAAACCTGGGAAGGAAGAAATGCATTACTGTAATAGTCAAAAGTGTCCAGCCATTTTAAACACTGAAGGTGATGTGTCACCGTGGCAAAAAAAAAAACAAAAAACATATTTATAGCTATACCTCTCTTGAATCTTCAATTTCTTCTTTCCATAACTCTGATCATGAAATAAGCCAATTCCCTTCATTCTAAAAAAAAAAGAAAAAGAAAAGAAAAAAAAGAATCAAACTGTCAGACTTTGAAACTAGGCTATAAGACTTTAATTTTTAATTAAAAAATGTAAATGTGTTTACCTTGTTGTGCAACCATCAACCACTATTCAACCCTAAAACACTTTTATCTTCCCAAACTGAAACTTAGTACCCATTCCCATTAAATATTAACTCCCCATTTCTCCCTTCCCTCAGCTTCCCCCAACAGTCTCCATTCTACTTTCTATCTCTATTGATGTCATATATATATATATATATAAAATTATACAACATTTATTCTTTTGTGTGACTTATTTCTTAGTATAATGCTTTGGGGTTCATCCAGGTTGTTGCATATGTTTGACTTTTGTTCCTTTTCACTACTGAATAGTATTCCATTGTATCGATGTACCACATTTGTTTATCAGTTCATCCATCAGTGGAAATTTATATTATTTTTATCTTCTGATTATCCTAAATAATACTATGAGCATGGGTGTATAAATATCTATTTAAGTCAACAATTTCAATTCCTTTGAAGTGGAATTCATAGAAATAGAAAACACAGTAAATTCTATTTGATTTTTTTGAGGAACAGTTATATTGTGTCCTACAGCAGTTATATCATGGAAGATTCCCACCTATTACACAAAGCTTCCAATTTCTCTGCATCCTAAACAATACTTGTTATTCTCTCTCTCAAAAATGGGTGTGAAATGGTAGTCTCTTTTACTTAAAGCTGAAACTTTATAGTCTACATGGATTATCTGCACTTTGTCCTTGCATTAATTCATTAACTTGTTTTACTCTGAACTCTGCCTCAACACATGTCCATACTCTTCTCCCTCTAGCCATTTAGAACTTAGATAATGTTAATTTCTGTTTTTTGTTTTGTTTTTCTCATTTTTCCCTTATCTGACCTCTTACTAACTGGGTAGTTTTAATCAATTTCCCTTTCATAAAACTCTTCCCTTGGTTTCTGCAATACCAAAACTACTTTTTTCAGCTCACCCACCCACTTTCACACTAGTCACTTTTGATTTCTTTTCCCTAAATTCCCCTGCTCACTAACTTTGTGTACCATCCCATGGACCTTCCAAAGCAGAAACTATCATTCTAATTCATTTGATCATCAAAACTCTTTGAATGAGAATCTTCCATTGAACTTGGAAAGTTATCAGGTTGCAGGTTTCCTTCCAGACTTCTCTGACTCTATCATGACTGAATGGTCTCAGAGTACTTAGATGCTTAGTCTCCTTTCACCTATTCAAATGCTGTAGGAAATATCTTTATAGAGGAATTATACATAGTTTCACACTTTAAAATCCTTTAGTTTCTCATGAATTGGAATTTGGCAAGATACACACCATTAGCAACAATCTGAAATACTTTTTTTAAGTGCTTTTTTAATGATGCTGAATTCAAATAGGACTACAGAACATCCACAGACCTGACCTAAGAGTGTCTAATTTTCTTTGAGTGTTTACTATGCAGCAAGGGAATGCTTTTTGTGCACTTTTCTTGTTTATTTATTTTTTAAATAATTTATTTATATATATATATTTCATATCAGTTCAGTCCCTGGGGGTCACCTACCACCTCCCCTCCCCAGCCGCTATACTTAAAAAAAAATAATCTGGTTTTCCTTTTTCACCTCAGGTCTTGTAACTCTACTCTGCAGACTGGCTCTTAGCTGTGGACTCTTATCACCCCAGCTACCCAGGCCCTTAGGGGTCTCTGCACCTCTGCTCAGCAAGAGTCTATGTGTTACAGAGTGCTGGTCACATTCATCAGGGCCAGCTTGTACATTTAATGTCAGGGAGGTAACTGGTGCCCAGGGTATGCACCCAGGTCTCTAATTTAAGATTAACATCAACTCTAAGCCACTCTGATTGCAAAGTCCATACCCTGCATGAGATGGTGGCCCACCAGTCTACTCATCACTTAAATTTTGAAAAAACAATCAGGTGCCTACTACATGGGAGGCTGTGATTGAAATGTTGAAGATATACTGATGGGAAATATACAACGTCCAGTGAAGAAGCCTCACTTGAGAAGACAGATAGGCAAGTTACATTGGCATCCTCTCAGGAGGGGAGAGAAGGGGAAAGGGGATGGTAATGAAGCCGGGACCCAAAGATGAACCCAGTTCCAAATATGGGCATTGCAGACACCTGTATCTGAAAAACAGAGACTAAAACTAGCCTGAGGCCAGTTCCCCCCTTTGAGAGTAAAGTGGTTACTCTAAAAGTAACCAGGGCAGACTGGGGTTATGTAATATAGGGTCCTGAGGTGGAAGTCCGGCCCAGAGGGAAAAGGGAGGTAACACACCAAGGGGGGGATGGTCAATAGGAAGCAGGGAGAAGGATAAAAAAGAGGGGAGGTGGAGTGTATGGAC
>PVHY01024460.1:0-19627 GCA_004024945.1 Uropsilus gracilis
TACTTTAAATCTCTATTTGCTGGAAAAGCTGGAGATCTCCATATGCTGACTTTGAATCTGTATTTGCTAGAAAAGTTTAAAAGCTTAGAGAAACTTGGAAACCTGGAAAAGACTTGGAAAATGTTTCTATCTGACATGAAGTTGGCTTGCTGGAAAACTAGACTTTGTGTTGCCACAAAGATGGCAATCTTTGATCTTCTGTTTCATTTTTAAATTTTTAGAGACTTCAGGAGGTTGCCATATTGCCAACACATGTTCTTTTGTTTGAAATTCCCACTTTAGGCTTGGGGTGGAAGGCAGTTGCCATCTTTGGACAAGAGATCTTTAAATACGTGTTTAGGACTGAGACTGAACGATAGGTTAAGACAAAGAAGGTGCCACGTGTATCGTCAGTGACCCGGCTTCTTTCTTTCTCTTTGTAAATAAACACGGTTTTGTTTTCCTATAACCTTGCTTGTCTTGCAACTGCAGCATGAGTTGGAAGGACACCCTCCCACCATCTTCCACCCCCCAGGAGGAGTGGCTGGTTTAGATTCTGATTTCTCTCCTTGTAAGTTTAATTATTTAATTCCCTGCTGCTGTTGCCTGGTTTCAAGAGCACTTTATTTTTCAGATGTCTACATTGGTGTTCCATCTAAGATATCATTTCTGAGAGATTGGATTTTATTAGATTTGGATGGGACTGGATGAGATTGAATTGAGACTCCAGGTTTTTTTGATGGGAGATTTGAGATACAGCTTTTGGGGGAAATTTGAGTTTTTCTTGGGAAGGTCTGATAGAGCTTTTGAGAGAGATGACAGAGAACTTTTCAAAGAGAATTTTGTGAGGAGCTCTGTTCAAACTTTGTAAGAAGAAGATCAGAACTGGCTTTTGAAGGAGATCTGAACTAGCTTTGGAGGAGAGCTGATCTGGTATAGGTATCTGGCAGTAGGAGCTTGCAGTTTTGCTTCAGAAAGAAAAGGACCCAGGAGCTGTTGAATCTTTTGGTCTTCGAAGGTTGGGATCGGGATGAAGGTAGAGAAACGGTGTTCATGATGGAATGCTGAACTGCACTGGAGAGAAAGAGGGAAAGGGGATGGGGGGGTGTAAGAGGGGGAGGGGAGGGGAGAAGAAGGGGGGAGGCAGAGGGGGAAGGTGAGAGGAGGAGAGAGATTACTGGGCAACTGCTTCCCTGTGAATGGAAGAATCATCATTGACTAAATTAAAAGGAACCCTTCACCTGGTAACATATATACATATCTTTTGACCTACACCCTTAGTACAGATCATACTTAATATAGATCAGTCCTAAATATACATGTGAGTTTAAATTTATTTTCAGTAGAGAAATGGCTTACTTATTGACTATGGAAGTGAGGTTTTTTATTTTTTATTTTTTTTCTCCCATATCCTACTAGGGTTTATGAAGTATTAATCACTTAGGTACTTAGAAACAATTTTTTAGAAACAATTATTTTGGGACTGAGAAACAATTATTTTAGGGCAGTGATTGTGGTTGAACTTGCTTTTGTGTCTAAAGTAAAGCCTTAGAAATAGTCCATACTCAAAAAAGCTGGATAAAAACTGGAAATGTAAGTCTTCTAAAAAGTTAAGATAAAAACTGAACATGTAAGTCTTTATCAACTTTATAAATTAGTAGTGAAAAAATGGGTCTATGAGAAATAAGCTTGTTTAATAGCTAAGTAAAGACAAAAGTCAATGTTTCTATATTGCTGCTATTTATTAAAATATTAAACAAGGTGATTCAAAACATACGGTATCTCCAATTTTAGCACTTATATAGAAAAAAATTGGAAAACTGAAATTCATGTTCTCCCAACATCTCCCTTGATTGACTGTCTTCTGTGTCTTTCTTCCCTTGGATACAGATGTCTGTTTACATTTTTTTCTTGATTTAGTTTTAATTTTGGAAGAAAATACAGTTATAGGATATTTAATGTACCATGTCTTTTTCAAAGACTTTAGCTATCATTCTATAAAGATTTTAATAAAAAGGATTATTTGACAACATAACACAACAAATCAGATTTGATTGACTTCCACAAAATGAGGTATATCTGTATAGAAAAAAAAACAGGCATCCAAGACAAATAGCTGGCACCTTTTATGTACTTTGTATCCATCTTCAATAGCCAGTCTTGTATTTTTGGAACAGCAAGGACATTGATGAATCACTTTAATTTACCAGGCAACCAACAGTTTCCCTAGACTGTCTGTGAGAACCAGCTAGAGCTGGTCCTGATCATTACAAGTATGTGTATTGTTTCAAAAAAATGTAACTGAACAGAGGCAATTTAGATATAGCCTATGTTACTACAAATATGTAGGAAAGTTTTACCATTCTGTAGATTTTAATATTGCTTTCATTACTTTCTCATATTTTTGTGGAAAAATCAATCCCTTCTGCTATCCAACTTTCTTCTCCCACGTTTAGCAATTGCCACTCAGATGCAGTTCAGCAACAGGGCTTTTATTAACAAGGGAAACAAAAAGTCCTCAAAGCCACAAGTGGCCAGTTATCTTACACCAATAGCTATTTTCAGTCCCAAACGTCCCAAACACACATCTCCAAGATGGTGCCCTTTGCCCCTCCAAAACTAAGGCAGGCACTGCAAAGTCCAGTCTTTTTCCAGCATCTTCTCTTTGCTTCTTCAGTGTTCCAAGCTGCTCCAAGGCTTTTCACACTTCTCACAATTGCTGATGCATAAACCAGCTTTCCAAAACCCTGACCATCTTCAGGCACCAACTCACTATGCCACACTCTCCACACCAGCCACTCTTCTGCCGGTCACCATGGCTCCTTGCCACCACCAACTCTCTCTTTCGGGAGTTTCCCCTGGCCAGGCTACATGGGCCTGTACTCTCAGTTCACCATTCTCCTCTTCTCCCTTTCCTTTTTTTTTTTCTTCCTGTCCTTGCTCCTTCCTTTTATCTGTATTTTGGCACTTTTCGCTTCTTCTCATGGGTGACCCCACCCACCAGGGTATTTTCGCGACAGTACAGTTTTTATCTGCATCACTACCCGATATCAGAAAGAGAAGTTAATTTGTTTATAATATGCAATTGCATATAATATGTTAATTTCATATAATGTGGAACCTGGACTGTATGGAAGTTATAGCTTTAGGAATTTATTTAAACTAATACAATATTTAGGTGTACAAGATATCTGTCATGACTTGAGATTCTATTATATAGCATTTTAAAATTTTAGCATATTTATGTAGCTGCTATTATATTGCAAGTTTGTACCACTTATTTTCACATCTAAGTACTGCATTAGACAGACTATTATGGTACACAACTATTATAATATCTTCCAAATATCTTTTATTTTTACTTTTTGATACCTTCAATATGTTCATCAAGCCTAAAGACTTATTAAGAAATAAAGAGGAATTATTCCTTTAGTGTTCATAAATATCTATCCTGTGGTATGCATGTTCATAAGCTTTTCAGTAAGTAATCTTTGGCACAGATAGGAATAATTTTAGTAGACTATTTGAATTTAACTGGTAGAAGATAAAAATTAAGAGGCAGATGATAAAGATATATCTATCTGCTAGCTTGTTTTGACTGTATGGCATATAAAGTAGGATTGATCCTAGCTGCTTTTACTGTGGTTAATTGGGTAAAACATAGCTTATATATTGAACTGATTTGTCTAATCCATGCCAAAATATGTGGTTAGTTAGTTTGTTTGTTTTACTATGTACCATTCTAAGAATGATTCATTTTAATTTCATTTTGCAACAGGAAGACAAGCACACCAAAACATCAAAGACTGAATTTCTCAAATCAGTGTAAAACAAAGTGAGTTGGTAGATGGGAATGATTTCTGAATTGGAGCTGTCCATGAAAAACAATCCTCAGTAAATAGAGAAAGCTAAAACTGACTTCATGAAACCCACTAAATCAGGATCTTATTGAGAAAGTCTGTTATATACATTCTATACGTTTCTGAAACTTCTTAAAAAGATTAACAAAGTACATTGTGAGCATTGACAATAAATCTCTATCTTGCCTTAAGTTTGTAAGGAATTCTCTGTCCTTTTAAGAACCATCTCTACAGGTACCCTCCTTCAGTTCAAGAAACTTAACCTTCATTACCTTTTAGTGTTTGGGTTTGTTTTCTTGGAATTGGGCCAGGTGCTGATGCTAAAGAGTTTGTAAAATTTCATTTTGAATAATATAATTTAAATAAGTGAATTGGATTATCATGTTTTCACTCTATTCTGAGCTCTATGTATGAGATACTTTCTTGCAAAATGAACCTATGTTAACCTTGACTCACAGAAGTCAGGATTAAAGGACATGGTCAAAGGGAGAAAAAGTCATACATTAAGAGTGAAGACAGGGCATTGTTAATAATAGTGCTGAAACAGCATGTGTAAACTAGGGGTGTCTCAAATAAATTGGGCCATGTGATTACCCTAATGGGAGTATTAATTATTGAAACTAATGCCGGATGACTAAGGTTTCATTTTATTCAGAGTTAATGGTCTGGTGAATGAATAGTTAAAAGCATTTGATCAGGTAGATTTGTCATACATTGGATAGGGGTATACTGAAATGGATTCTTCTTAGGATCTTACCCCAACCTCCCTCCCCCTCCCCCTCCCCAAGGGAAACTTAGCATGTGAAAAGATAACATGCATAAAAGATTTAACCTTTTAGTGGGAGGGAGCATAATGGACTATGGTAAAGGATTATGGTGTCTTGGTTTTGTGTGTGATATGGTTTTGTGTGTGATATGGAACCTTAAACCTGAGGAAGCATTATCCTATATCTCTTAATCAAATAATGTTGTAAATCAATTTACCACATGGAAAAATATAGGTACAATTTGACTCTTTAAAATCGTTTTTTGTAATTAATTATATTTACTTCTCTCTCAGCCCCTAATTCATACCACTATATTTAAACATTCCCTATTGTTGGTATTAGGAGTTACATGCATAGTTTAGAGGATAAGTGATTTTAATAGTCTACTTATGTCATTCAAGGCAAGTTTGGGCTTGGGCAGATTTAGAGTTGCTTTGATAATGTGACTTAGCATATTTCTTCTAAATGAAAATATGGGATAAAGACAAGGGAACAGATCTTACCACTCACACATGCAATTTTATGTTGATATTTATATTTCAAAGTGCTCTTTTTCACATATTGCTATAGCATTAAGAAAAATAATTTACCCTACTTCATTTTTAATTTATAGGTTTTATGTTTATGTGAATATCATTCATGTTTATATTTTTCCATATTGTGACTCTTACAAAAGCATGCTTTCTTTGTCTTTTAAATTGAATATTTTATTGGATTGATGTGGATTTGCATGCAGTTTGTATGTGCAGGTATTCTGCCAAAACTTTTTCTATTTCTAGCATCTTGCAAAATATAATGTTGTATCCAGATTATTTCATTGATAAAATCTTCCAATTTCATTCTGATATGCATGCAGTTCTGTGTGTATCTATGTTTAGTTTTATACAGTTTACTCTATACAATTGTGTGTTAAGATACAGAATAGTTCCATCATCACTTTGTGTCCCTTTCTAAATGAGAATACCTACTTGTATCTATATCCCCATACCAGCCCTAATTCAGGTAACTAATGATATGTTCTCTGTTTCTAAAATTGTTATATTATAAAAATATTATATTAAAGGAATAATATAATATATAATCTTTTTAGATTGACTGTATGTGCTTAAAGAATGGTATATATTTATTTCACTAGATATTTTTTAACCATTAGACTATAAAAATGTGATAAAAGGCTAGGTTTTTTTTTACATTAGAAATTCGGGATATAATAGTATTCTTTTAACATTTAGCATAGGTGAAAATAACTAACTCTTCATTGTTTTACTGAAGGGAGCCAAGAACCAATTTAGTGGATAAAAACAATACAGAATACAAACAAGAAGTGTGTGACTAGGGTATCACATAAATACAGATTGCACATCTCTTTCTTTTTTTATTAATTTTTTTTTATAGAGGTAACTTTGGTTGGTTTTAGAGAGGTAACTTTGTGTTGTTATTTCTGTAGATGTTCCCCTTCTGGCACTGTTACCAGAGTGCTCCCCAACCAGAGCATCCAGTCTTCTAGGACATTCATGTGGATGTTGACCACTAAAATGTAACATGGGTCAGAAGTTATCAGAGGTACCACAAAGAGAAAAAGGTGGGTTTAGAGTTGGAACACATAGTAATTTATATTATCTTGAGCTTGTTCTGTGAACTTGAGGAATACCATTGAAAGAAGTGTAAAATGTGAATACTATTCACCCACTGAGTTTATTGACAAACTTTGAATCTAACGGAAGTGCAGAAACTAAAAAGCCTGCATTACATTGAATTTATCACTAGTAGAACAGGTGTGGAATATATATTCTGCACATTTTAGATTGTCTTTTATGTTATTTCTTAGCTTATTTTCCCATGAGAAAGGAAACAAGTAAAATTACTATTCCTTAGCTATAATCAAAAAGATAGGAGATAACAGATGTTGGTGAGGCTGTGGAAAAAAGGGAATGCTTTTTGCATTCTTGGTGGGAATGTGGTGGTATGGCTATTGCGGACAACAGTCTTGGGTGTCCTAAAAATACTCAAAATAGAGTGTTAAAAATATTATTGAGCTAAAACCAACCTAAGTGCCCAAATACAAATGGGTGTATTATGAAGATGTGATTTATGTACATGATACAAAACTAGTCAAATATGAAAAAAGATAAACTTAGCATTTGCAGCAATATGGGTGTAACTGGAAGGGGTTATGCTAGGATAAACAGTGAGAAGGTGGTGTCTCTTTTATGTGTAATACAGAGATATTTGTTTTAAGCCACTAAGTTTTGCAGTGTTTTGTTTAGTAGAAAGTAATATCTAAAATACTGATTTCAGATTTACTTTATCCCCATATACTGAAAACAGAATGTATTTTCTGTCATTCTTTTTCTATTCCAAGATACTGAGAACTCAGCTAATGTGCAATTCTCCTTCCTCTCAGAAAGGTAGTTCAGAGAAATATTGGGATTTTTGCATGTTAATGCTGCATAAACGAAAATTCAAATGTATGCAAAGTGGTTTTTAAATGTCTAAAGTTTGCTTTGCGAAAAATATAGTTGATTTTGAGAGTTTAAGTAATGGAGAAATTAAATATGATTGGAAGCCGCATGTGAATAAATATATTTATTTATAGAATGAAGCGTTCTACATATTGGCATTATCATGCATTTTGTACTTTTTAAAACTGTATGAAGTCCAGTGAAGGCAGTACATAATTCTTTGCTGGAGATTCAAGGTGCTTTTTTGGTTTACTACCTTGTTGAAACATGGGACAGTCATGCTGCCTTGCAGGATTTCCCTTCAAAGTAGGAATTATTTTTCACCTGTGAGGAGTGTTGTTGGCAGGTTTAGGTACTAAGCCAAAAATACTAACATTCTTGGAACATTCAGGTTACACTGTACTCTTCCAGATTGTTTTCCAGCCAGTGGCTGAATATGGGAGGGTAGTAGGCAGGTGACCATTTCTGCCATGCGAGAGTCTTTTTACAGATGTTCTTTTCTTTGGAACTTTCCTTTAAATTGGTCAAGACTTCCTGGGATATACAGTGTATTCCATGTATTCTTCTCTCTTTTTTATTTTTACTTGCTTTTTTGAAGCTTTCCAAAGTAAGGTCTCTTGAATCAGCCTATTTTCTTTCTCCTTACCTTTCATAGGTGTTACTCCCCAATGAGTATCTAGTAATCCTATTTCTACATGTCTTTGCTTCTAGTAGGACCTGCTATCTGCCAGATACTATGCTAAGTTTTTAATGTAGGTTTTCTTGTTAATTTCTACAACACCAAAACAGAGACTATTATTTCCATTTTACATACGAGAAATTTGAGGGCAAGGTCAAATACATTTCTAATAAATGGGTCTGAGTTTCAGTCCTGCTGTGGTTAACTGCATGGTGCATGTTTTTTTTTATTTTTGTACTTGCTTTGCTGTGCTGGTAGTCACTGAGAGTCAAAGGTGTATATACAAGTCAGTACAGAACACTCTGCTTTTATGCCGCCTCTGACACCATCAAGACTTGGACTGTAGATGCTGAAGGATTGGGAAATTGATGTACAGGTGACTAAAAAAAACTCTTGCTGTTGCCAGTTGTGCTGTTATCACTAACTGCACTGCTGCTGTCATTAGAGCTGCTGCCAACACTGCTGCCAACCCTGCTGTTGCCAGTGCCAATGATGTTGATGCCTTGGGCTCAGTGTATCAGGGTAATTCTGTAGACAAGTGACTGCTTTTTGATTTCATTTGCTCATTACCTGAAGATCATTTGCCTTAGGATTCAGGTTAAAGTCCATGGAATCTGGGGTAGGAGATGATTGCAGGTGTCTTATTTTCCTTAGCATCTGGGACAACTGGTCTTGAACTAAACATGAATACCTTGTTTCTCTTTTCTTTATGTCCTTAGAAATTTTTTCTTCTCTAAGTTCTTCTTCACTGATGCTATGTGATTCTAGCCCTGGAAACAGGAGCATGATCATTTGAACCTCTGGATGTACATAATTTGGTTAATGTGAAAGTCTTTTTACAGTAGAAATTTTGGCTTGCAATAAGTAAAAAAAATGTTCATTTTAATAATGTGGATTAAATACCTACCTCTGTAGGCATGAAATCATGCTAATTATTAAAGAACTTTTATGTAAGAATAAATTATTGCTACATAGCAAGGATGGTTTCAGTGTGATTTATAGCCTAAAAAATAATTACTAGAGTACCGAAAGTCAGGTCTTCTTTAAACTTGATCAGTAATTCATATAACATTATTAAAAGGCTTACAGGAATAAAGTAATTTTAATGGTGGGGGGGTTTCATTTGTATTTTTGCTTCTAACCCTGATTCACAGAGGAAAACATCAGGTTCAATCTGGACAAAAAGGAAATGATGTGAAAGTTTACAAACATTAATAAAGATATACAGAAAAGGAATTTTCTATTATATATTATATTTTATATTATAGGAGGTCAAGAATGTCACATTGTTGAATTCTTTATTATAACTGAATGCTAAAGCCTGTTGGAATTTTTAATAGAGAAAAGCATACTGGATAGAAAAAAAGAGCTCTTAGTTACAAACTAGAAACTAAAACAATGAGTTTAAGTAGCTTGTCAAGAAAAAAAGCAGCACTACAGCAGACACTACAGCTGTATCAAGATCCTCTCTGTTAGGGACATTTTTAAGAGTAAAACAATTAATTTTCTTGTGTTAGTACAGTGCAAGTTTATATTTTCATTCCACCTGCAATAAAAATGGATTTTTCTTTTGTGTTTATTTTTTAATTTAAAAAAAGTGAATTGGCAAGTAATTCTTGTACATGTGCATTTCAGAGGGTGAGTTTTTTAATTTGTCAAATGCATGTATTTATAGAGTAGTTTTGCACCTGGAACTCTTATCCTTAATAAAAGTTATTTTAAGGAATCATTATTTTAACTACTTCATTAAATGGGTTAACATGATATTTTAATTTTATACACAAATATATAAAATTTTAGCTCATGTCTTTAGAAAATTAGAACAGAGCAAAAATAATGCTTTGGAAAGTAATCACAACCATAAACTAGAGGGATCTCTGGAAGTGTAAATGGAACTGAATTTGGTTACAGAGAGGATTTTTTTTTCCCCTTTCTTAGTATCTGAATTTACTAACCTGTGAATGGGGAACTTTTAAATTTAAAATAATGACAATGCTTTAATTATGGTAATTTTATTGATAGTCTACCACTGTAAGAGTAAAATGCATTCTAGGTTTCCAGAGCAGTGGCAGCTGTCAAATACCAACATTTTTCTTGGAAAATAGGTTTAGAGTAGTATTTTTCAAGGACAAGTTACCTGCTATTGTCTCAGTGAGCATTCCTAGCTAATATTCAACAGTTTTCTTAATCAAAATCGTGTGCCCTACTCCCTGAAGTGTTTTTTAAAGTGATTGTATGTTTATCAGAGCCTTCAACAGCAAAAGCAGAATATTCTTGGATGAGGTGCTGTTAAGGAGAGCCTATATTATTCCAGGGTGCTGATAAGAAATAGAAAATGCTGTCACTGTGCATTGTTTGTTTGAAAAAAAAAATGCTGTAGCTCAGAAAGTCAAACCTTTCTTAGAAGTCTTTGTACTTTATATAACTTTAATTGTTTTTCTAGGATAATGGGGAAGCAGAAATTGTGTGATATCCTGCTATAAAACTCCAGGAAAGGCATGCCAGCAATCATATAGTCTGGGAATCTATTAATCATCACTCCTGCAGCATGACTGATTAAAGTTCTTCACAACATGTTTCCGTTAGATTACTGAAAGTTCTTAATGAAGTGAAACCTGGAAGGCAACAGAGGAACAGTCTGTCATTCTACAAATGGCATTCAAAGGTCATGTGGGAAGAATAAGCTTTGCAAGAGTAATAATGCAACTACTACAATATTGTGCCTAAGATTCAGGTTTCGTTATTATTTCAGTTTTTAACACCAAATTATTTTCTATCACCAGGCGATACTGTCTTGAAAGCAGAACTACCCTGTTGAATGTGATATATCACTTACTGCCCACATCGCTGTCTCCTCCTTTGAAATAATCATAGATTATCATTTGGAAAATATGGTTTATGTAATATTTAAAAAAAGAACATTTGCTTAATTTCTCATTTTTTTTTTCTAATGGAAGACTGTGAGGAATAAAGTCTACTGCAAACAGTTTAATTATTATGTTTGTGCATTTGTCCTCTATAGCATTCAGTTGTAAAAATATTTGGATGGGATATTTTTAGATAATAAAATGTGTTTTGGACATTAACTAGGAAACAATGGACCTACACAATATAGGAGTTGTTCTTCATAAATAACAGTGATTTTTAAAGAAAACAACCAGGGATAGCTATCACTTTAGTGACACAGAGACATTACTGAACTTTACACATTGACCTTTGACAGAGAAAGATGGGTGCTTTAAAGTTATTGTTGATTGCTGCTAAATATTTTAAACTTAGACCATACTATTTTTCTAAGATTTAAAATAACTCATTTTTAAATATTCTTTTGTGTAGTTAATGAATTTTACATATTTATTTATTCTAAGGTTTAACTTGTAATTATTACCTAACGGGAATCACAATCAGATTGATTCGATACCAGGCTTTCATAAAATTATGTATCTATCAAGTATAATTAAGAGATGGAAACTATTGTAGGTTAAACAAGTAATTTTAATAAATAGTATTTACTATGACAACAGCATAACTATGAGATAGAGACACCTACATAGTGCCTTAGGACTGAGGGAGTGTAAAAGGAAAGACAAACAGAATGATCTCTGCTCTTTTGGTAAGGGTGTACTTTACTCAACTGGATAGTAGAGAAGTTAAAGGGTTTGATTATGCATTCATACATGGCCCAGTCACTGGGCAAGTCTGTGTTTAGAGAGCTACAGAACCAGGGCTTTGCGTTGGAGACAGTAAGTCCCTCCAACAGGCAGGTGGGATACTGGGATACCTGGAGATGAAAGATGCTGGTGCAGCCTCTTTCCAGTGTTCCAGGAAGGGTTCAGGCCTATAGAGGCAGTTACATTCAGCCACTGATATGGTTATCTCTGCGGAAAAGGTCAAAGTCTACAAGATGGTGAAGAAACAGGTTTTCTAGGCCCTACCTGTAGCTGAGGCAAAGCTCCACTAAAAGGCTTCACAACCACACCCAAACTGCTAACTCCCCAGTTTCAGAAACCTTGTCAAGTTAAACTTCCTGCTTATTATAAAGGAGAAATGCTTAAAGAAATCCCATCTTTAAGATCATAAAACATTTATTTATTGAAGGGTGTATTAGGAGCTGGAAGACAATTCATAAGTAGCACATGTGACTTCTTAGTTGATAGTTATAGCTGATGTAACATCAAAAGTGACAATTCTGATTGCCTTAAAAATGTTATGTTGTCTATAGATGCTCTAATTTTAGCCCCTAGTGCTTGTCTGTCATGTTTGATAGAATTATCCTTGCACTGAGTAGCTGAAATTAGGGCTGTGCTCATTTTTCATTGTCTCCCCCATACAAACTGCTTATCTAGCTTTCTGCAGTGGGGAAGGAGCTCTCTATATATGTCAGTATATGTATGTCCAAATTCTTTAGATTAAGTATTGAATAATCTCAGTGGAAAGACCTCATGGGTATGAGTAGAGTCTATTCTTATTAAAGCCATTAATGTCTCTTTTAAAAGCAAGTAAAATGAGGGAACTGTTTGCCCCTAGAGTCTGTTTACCCCTAGAAATAGCATGCTGTTCATTTGGCAAAGGTGAAGAGCAATATTGATTTTGAGGCACAGAGGAACATGCAGTGCAGAGATCAGATGATTGACTTTCCTCTGCTATTAGTGTAGCTGTTATTGTAGTTTAGGTGAAAAAAGGTATTACTAGTGATTTTTTCCTAGCCTTCTATAGATGTATCATTTGTATTCATATTCATCTACTGTTATCTACTAATGAGTTGTCAACTATAACACATTAGAGACAGGTATACAGGTGTAGAAATATGGTGCTTTAAAAGATATGTACAAATTAATAATTTCTTGATAAAGCTGGTTTTTTATGAAGTATATGTCATGTGCTAAACTCTTGCAGTATTTGTGTCTATTGTTTTAACTTAGAAATTGCAATTAAAAAACAAAACACAACAAAAACAAAAAAAAAACCCTTGTTCTAATACACAGGACTTAGGGTATTTTGTTGTAAATGGTTAATTTTAGA
Organism: Uropsilus gracilis; assembly: GCA_004024945.1. Taxonomy (NCBI): domain Eukaryota; kingdom Metazoa; phylum Chordata; class Mammalia; order Eulipotyphla; family Talpidae; genus Uropsilus; species Uropsilus gracilis. Next base: position 12,770 of record PVHY01024460.1, read on the forward strand.
GGAAAAAATTGATGGAAATATTAAATTGCTCTGGCAATTTGCCTTAGATGTAATTTTCCTTAAGCATTGTTTACTTTTAACTCCTTTTAAGTAAAAGAAGAGGAACATGTCAAAAATATTCCTACATGAATAATATTAACAGATAATTTTCTTGCAATTAAATTTTTAAAAGACTGTTTCAGGAAGATGAACATACATATACTTAAATACATGTGCTTTATCTATAGTTTGGTAAATAGTGATGCTATAAAACCTGTTAAGATTCACATCTGTAAAGTAAGTTCTGGAATGCTGAAGTTCTCTAATGTAATGATAGGGCAGGATAGACTTTGATATGAAATCATCTTCTAAAATCTTCTTACTGATTTTGATCCTATTATTCCATTCCTTCAGGCCAGTTCATACTCTTTCTTCATACAGTCTTTCACCTTCTGGTGTTTGTTAAATAAGTGAATTGCAATGATGATGTTCACTTTGAAATGCTAGGTTTATCTGTCTAATTAAGATGTCCAGAAAACGGTATCAAATATTTGCAGCCACAAGTACTCTAGTAGTCTAGGAAAATTGGACAGAATAAGTACTTTTCCCTTTTATTAGAGAGTAAATACAAACAAATTATAGAAAAGGTAATTAATATTCTTCTTTAGATATCCAATCATTCTGAAATAGTTAGTCTTCTCAGAGGAGGGAGCATATTATTTACTAGAATTACAGACCAGTTGATGAACTGACATCATATGGCTGATTGTGGATTTGTAAGGGGATAAAATGCTTTATTATGCATTAGCAATTTTACAGTTGCATTTCATTTGAAAATAAAACATTTTGATCTTCAACACTGTTTGTGCTTAACATAATGTGTGTGTGCATTCATTTTACACAAGAAGGAATTAAGGGTTAAAATATGTCAATTTTTTTCTCAAGGTTATACAGTTAAGAGGTGGCAAATGGAATTTTAAAGCAGTATAGTGATCTTTGCAGTCATGTGCCTTTGTTTCTGTAAGTACAATTATGATTTTTAGTGCCCTGCTGACTGATAATCAAATGAATATTTGACTTTTGTTGTCAATAAAAGTTCATTAATTCTTGAAATATTTATTGACTCTTGTGGCTTGAAATTCTAGTTACTGGGGATACAATAGTGAGCAGATGAGCACAACCCTGCTTTTTTGCTGCTTTGAAAAGATCATTTATCAGTTAGAAAAAATAAAAAAAATATGAGGTAAAATTATGAGGTAGTGATAGGTGATGCAGAAAATGAAAAGAAGGTGATGTGAGCGACTCAGCAACTTCTTTGGGCCATATAGCCAGAAAAAGTCTCAGTGTTAAGGAGATATGCAACACTATGGCCAACACTCAGTGGCATCACAACTGAAAGTGGTTGGCATAGTTAAGAGCCAGAAAAAAATTCTTAAAAGTTGCCTCACAAATCCATAATCAGCCACATGATTTCAGCTGATCAATCGGCTTGTAATCCTAGTGAATCTAAATCTAAGAATGGTAGGTTATGTTAGAAGGCATATCACTTAAGGATATAGAATTTTGGGGTAGCTAAAAGCCACTATGTGGAATTAATCAGAGGGTGACGAGAAAGTTGTTCTTACATGTCTAAGGAATGTGTATTATGAAGGCAGGAATGGAGTAGAGATTCCATGTTCGGTTGAGAAGCTAGGGGTAAAGCTATTACAATAGGTGAGATATGAATTACAATAGGTGAGATGGATTACAATAGGTGAGATGTGAATGATTAGTGAAAAAGGGACTCCTGGTAGCCCCAGAGTTTTGTAGGTTGCTGGTGTCTGATGATACAGTTTACTGAGAAAAAGAAATGAGCTAAAATAGATTTAATGGTAAGGATGAGAAATTCAGCATTTTATTAAGGGCAAGGAAAAATTAAATATTAGTTTGAGCCATGCAAAGTTCCTTATATTCAAGCTTTGACAATCAACCGTAGTAATTTTTATAGTTCAGTTGTTCAATTTAATACTTAACATCCTTGTGGACATGGACAATACCAAATACCTGCCATTGGTCATATAGACAAGTACTTGTAAGAATTCTGGAATGTGTAGATTTGAGAGTCATCACAATGGGATCAAATAAGTTAAAAAAACAGAGGTGGAGAATGCATAGTTAGTAGCTAGAGCAAAGATTAGGGCTTGGGATAACTCAATAATAGTGGAGGCAAGAGAGATGAAGTGTATGGGTGATGAGATGTAAATTATTACTAATGACTTTTTAAAAACTTTTTGATATTCTCTAACCCTTGTTACTTGTGTGTATTTTTGCAGGAATTTGAATGTGAAACAGAACTTTTATTGCTTTTACATTGTGCATTCTATTAGCTAAGTGAACCTCAGTTAGTATGAATCTGATTTTTTTTCTTTCTTAATAAGGCCCATATGTTACACAATGGAGTTCGAGGAGTAAACAGATGGTGGGGATGATGAATAGAACTTTCATAGCCAAGATGCCTCTCTCTTGTATCTTTTTTTTTTTTGCCAAGAGTTTAGCTTTCCAAATTTTTGTCAATCTGTATTATATATATGTACACATGCACAAATCATCAAAAACATATACTTGGAATTAAGTAAAACTTCTGATTTTTTCCTACCAAAGAATATATTTGCTGGAATTTTGAAAAGTATATACATTAGTCAGGAATAGAATATAACAGAGTGCACTGAATATGTATAAATGGAAAAATATGTGTGTATTAATGCATATCTGTGTGTATATATATATATGCAAATTCAAACACACAAAAATAGCATCACAAAAGGGAAATTAAATATAGAACTAGATGGAAGTAGCATTTAGGTGCTCACTGGAATTATATCTGCATAAATCTGATGTGGAATCTAATGAAATTATAATATATAGTATAATCTCTAGAACAACCAATAGAAATAACTAATACATATTAATGTGTATATAAAATAAAAATTTGAATAGTAGATATAAGTCCACTCATAACAATATATTAACACAATCCAGTTGAAAAAGAATTATTAGATTGGCTAAAAAATTTCACAACCAAAATGTAACCATCTTAGAAGATATACTTTAGATTCAAAGATATAGAGAGCTACTAAGACTGTGTCATAAAAATAGCAATGTGGGAAAGCAAATATCATTTATATTAGCATCATTAAAATATATTGTGAAACAAGAGAAAGGTACTAGAGTCATTAAATAATTGAACAACAATTGAGTTCTCCAACTGCAAAGTTAGAAATTAATAAAACAAAAGTTGGAATGTCACAAACATATAAAAACAGCATTACTAGGTAGACAATGGATATCATGAAAGGAAAATCAGAAAGTGCTTTGACGTGAGAGAAGAGAAAATAAAACTTTCAAGGTACAATATTAATAATGCAAAGAAGGACTATTTATAGCTAGAAATACATACATTATAAAAGAAGAACTGTCTGAAATAATAGTATTACCTTTCAGGTAGTTGTGTAGGGATGGGAAGTAAAATCTAAAGCAAATGGAATGAAGTCAGTATTAATTTTATAACAAACCCAGTAAAGACATAGAAATGAAACTAAAGACCATGATACTTAAGAATTTATATGGAAAATCATTATCAAAATCCTAGTAAACATAATATAATGTCATGCATCATTAGGAAGTGGAATTTTTCCAGGAATACAACATTGGTTTAGCATCCAAAGTTATTCAATGTAAATGCATGACTTCAACAGAATAAAAGAACAAAAATCATATGATGCAGCAAACCATATGGCAAATTAGAACGTACTTTTATGATAAAAGAAAAAAACTTTCTTCCAATTAAGATTTGAAAGATGTTTCCTCAGCCTGACAAGGGACACACATGAAAAGTTCATATGTTAAGATTATACTCAGTAGGTTACTGTCTGAAAGCTTCCCTCAAATATTAGGAACAAAAGGACTGTTCACTCATACCTTTTCTATTGAATATTATACTATAATTTTAGTGAGATCAAGTAGACACACAAAAAATTGAAAGTATTTCAAATTGAAAAGGATAAAGTAAATGTGTCTCAATTTGCAGATAACACTATCTAGCCTGTAGAAATTCTTAAGGAATATACAAAGTCACACAACTATTAGTAGTATGCTTTTCTTACTAAGTATGATAACAAGAAGTTCCAGTTGTTTTCTTCCATCAGGTCATTCAGGAAATTCAGGTTATGTGGCTAGGACAATATATCTTTGTAGGCATTAATGTATATGTCGTAGCTAAAAATGTTTTTAGTTTCCTATAATTATGGCCTAGACATTTCCTGCCATAGTTCAGAGGCATAAAAAAGTACTTGGGAGGGAACATGCAAGATCCAGAGGAGAAATGGTACCTAACAGTCACTGGGTATTTAATGGTAAAACATACCTGGAAGTTATGTAAGGACTAGAAAATATGAATTTCAAGTGCTCAGGGCTTTCCAGCTCCTTGCTTTCTGACTAAAAATTATCAGCTGTGTTGTGATTTGAGATGAATCATTACTGTCAGGCCAACAAACAAAGCTCAGTAGGAAGCAGGAAACAAGGCGTGGTCAAGTGACATAAAGAGGGCAGTATGTGAAGTTATGTTGAGAATTGTTTCTTCCAAGATTATTGTCTTTAATTCTTGTAACTTACTATATTCATTAGAAACACATTTATTCAAGATCTGTTATATGTCGACTTTAAGAAAATGATGACTTGCAAGACATGCAGTTCTCCACTAGTCCAACCACCTGCTTCTAAAGCCCAATTACCAATTTAACATAGTTTTCACTTTTAGTAATTGTGTACAGAAGGACTCTGAAACTTACAAGCTGAATCATTTATGAAATCACTGAACATATTTACAGAATTTACTTAAATTAGGTTGTAATAGAACCTAGTGAATCTTGCCAGTATTTTATTCATCAAAGGAAGGCAACCAGAATATACTTTCTTTAATTCTAAAACATCATATTTTTAAAAATTAGTTAACTTATTTATTTTACTTTATTGTAGACCTTATCCTTATTTTTTTTCTCACCACCGTATCATGCATGACCCATCACCATTTTCTCTCATGCACTTCCCTCCCCCTTTTCACCTTCTCCCTTCTCTTTCTTTTGCTAGATGTTTCATTTCTATAGTCAACTTGTTAGCTTGTACTATTATTTGCACATTTGTTTGATTTATCTAAATTCCACGTATAAGTGAGAACATCCAGCGTTTTTCTTTTTGCTTCTGACTAATTTCAGCTAGCATAATCCCTTCTAGCTCCATCCATGTTGGTGCAAATGACATGAATTTTTCCGCTCAAGTGTTTTTTTTAATTGATTGCAAATCTATATATTATTTTACATAGTTGTATTACCCTGAGGTTCTACCACCATGTTGTCACCTGTGAACCATCTTCATAATCTCTTGTGCTTATCCCTCTCCCACTTTCATCTTCCCTCCCCTCCCTTGCTTTATGCTTTAGTTCAGCTGTCAGTTTCTTAAACCTTTTCTTGTCCTTTTGATTGTTTGTTTTCCCTGTATCCTGCATATAGTTGAGATTACCCAGTATTTTTCTTTTTTCTTCTTATTTCCATCAGCATGATTCCTTCTAGACCCATCCACCAGCATGATTCCTTCTAGGTCCTTGTTTTCACAAATGCATCAAAATTGTCTTTTTTGATTGCTGAATAATATTCCATCACGATAATATTCCAATGGTAATATTTCATTGGTAATATTCCAATATTACCATAGCTTTCTGATCCATTAGTCTCTTTTGTGCCTATCTTAACTATTGTAAATAGTGCTACAGTGAACATAGGAATGTAGGTTTCCTTTTACATTAGTATTTTTGTATCTTTTGGGTAGATTTCAGAAAGTAGGATTACTGGGTAAAATGGTAGTTATAGTAGTAGTTTGAGGGTGCTTCACACAGCCTCCATAGTTTGAACTCCCACCAGTATTTTATTATTATTATTTATTGTTATTTTTATTTTTATAATTTATTTATATATAAATTTCACATCATTGTAATCCCAGGGATTTACCACCCCCCACCCTCCCCTCCATTCCTCCCCTTTCCCTCCTGCCCAAAGTTGTGTGCTTCAGTTTGGTGCTTAGCTTGTTTTGTCTTTCCCTCATGGCTTTTGTAATTTTTTCACTATATCCCATATATTAGTGAAACCATTTGACTTCTATCTTTCTCTTTTTCACTTATTTCCCCTAGTATGGGTTCTTCTAAGCACATCCATGTTGTTATAAAATCGTCGAATTCGTCATTCTTAACTGATGAGTAATATTCCATCATGTATATATACCACATATTTTTTCATCCAGTCATCTATTTTGGGGCACTTAGGTTGCTTCCATGTCCTTGCAATTATAAATAGTGCTTCAGTAAACATCTGAGCACAGGTGTCCCTTTGTACCCACATTGAGGTCTCTTTTGGGTAGATTCCCAAGAGAGCAATTGCTGGGTCAAATGCTAGTTCCATTTTCATTAGTTTGAGGGTCCTCCACACTGCTCCATAATGGCTGAACCAGTTTACATTCCCACCAGCAGTGTAAGACTGTTCCTTTCTCTCCACATCCTCGCCAGCACTTGTTGCCTGGTCTTTGGATGTGGGCCATATTTACTGGTGTAAGGTGGTATCTCATTGTGGTTTTGATTTGCATTTCCCTTATTGTTAATGATGTTGAACAATTTTTCATGTGCCTGTTGGCCATTTGTATTTCCTCTTTGGAGAAGTATCTTTTTAGTTCTTCTCCCCATTTTTTGATTGGGCTTTTTATTTTGCTTTTGTTTAGTTGTGTGAGTTCCTTGTGGATCTTTGTTATTAAACCCTTATCACTTTTGTGGAGGGCAAATTTTTTTCCCCATTCAGTTGG
>PVHY01024461.1:0-19599 GCA_004024945.1 Uropsilus gracilis
GGCGCCTCCGGCCCCGCCCCCCGCACCTGCAGCTCCGCGGCCCGGCCCTCGGGCCCCGCCCCGCCCGCGGCCGCTCGCTCACCGCCCGCTCTCGCCGCCACCGCACCGCCGCCGCCGCCGCAGTCCCGGCCGGTCACCTTGACGCGGGCCGCAGTGGCTGCCGCCGCCTCCTCATGGCCCTGGGAGCGGCCCAGGCGGCAGCGGCGCCTTCGCTCGGAGGCCGGGGCCGGGCCGGGCCGGGCCGGGCCGGGCCGGGCGCAGCTGGAGCGCGGGCCGACGCGGGAGCCGAGCCGGTGCCCAGCCGCAGCAGAAACCGTCCGCTCTGGGGCCTGAGCGGCAGGCCGCTCAGCCAATCGACGTGCGGCGCCCGGCCGGGCCGCCCAACCAGCTCGCCGAGGGGGCGGGGACACGCAAATCAGCCGGCGGAGCGCGCCAGTGCGCAGCCGCTGCTGCCGCCGCCGCTTCTCCCCGACCTCGGCCTCCGCGCTCTCCGCGACGCCCGCTCCTCCTGCGAGGATGCTCGGCTGTCTGCAAGCCCGCCTCGGCGCCCCGCCACGCCCAGCCCCTTCCTAGGAGTAAAGAGGCGCCTCGTTCCCTCTGCACCCTTCCAGGCCTCATGCAGTCTCCCCTTCACAGCCCTACCCAGGATTTAGCGTTTTCAATCAAAAACGCTTTTGTGTGATCCATCACCTAGAGCCCGTGCTTTGCACCTCGCAGAGGCAGGCACAGAGCCCGGAATGGCAGCGCAAGAAGAGGGCAAGGGGAGAGCCTCAGGTCCAACCCGTTGGTTTACTGCTGGGCAAAGGGAGGCCCCACGGGGTGCAAGGACTTCCCCAGGGCTGTGCAAATGCAAAACTGGGGAAAGAGCGTCTCCTGCCTCCCTCCTGCCTCCCTCCTGCCTCCCTGCCCCCTCCCTCCTGCCTCCCTGCCCCCAGAGCCTTTACTGTGCGCCAGGCAGGTACGAGGAGGTGAGCAGGAAGGTTGACGCATGGCCTTCCACATGCAAAGACAGTCGAAGCCAGCTCTGTGCAGCCCAGACTGTTCCGCTCCCTCGTCTCGCGGAAGGGAGCCCAGGGCCCGACCGAGTCCAAGCGGTTCTCCGACAAGCGCAACGTCATTTTGAGCATTGCCAGCTTGACTGCATCATCACATCAGCGTATGGGATGCTCTGGTGACTCTGCTTCCTAAACGTATGGAAGAGGAACAAACCAAGAGAGTCTGTGGAAATGAAAACTATCTCGAAGTCCTTCAGCGGCTGAGGAAAACTGCTATTTTGTATGAAGAAAGGAATAATCCTCAAAGATCCCCAAGCGGTTTACTTAAAGAGAACAGACCGCGGCACGCGGTGGTTCTGCTGGGAGCCTTTGACTTCAAGAATGTGGAAGGTGAGTGCAAGAAACTGCCCCCTTCTGGTTCTGGGAAGCTTTGTGTGCCAGCACAAGTCCCATAACATCTCTGAGCCACAGCTTCTGTGTTGAAGATGAATGTGCTCAAAATAACACCTTCTTCAGAAAGGCTCTTGTGGGAATTAAATGAGATGGTGCACAGTGTGGCACCCAAAAGGAGTTCAACAGAGAGTTACTATTTTTCTCTCCCTTGTGAGACTTAGGCCAAGCACAGCGCCTGCAATCTGTGCTGGCTAAATGGCATCTACTATTTTTACTAGGCTTGTGCGTCTATGTTTTCTTCAATGAACATAGATCATTTCATAATATATCAAAAAGTTGCTGTACACCTAATGTTAAGATGAGAGAAGGATCTGAATAGACATTGCTCCAAAGATACACAAATGGCCAATAAGCACGTGGCAAGTTGCTTCAATAGCATCAGCTGCCAGGGAAATGCAAATCTAAACCACAAGGCAGTACTCACTGAGGTGGCTGTAACAAACGGGATGAATAATAACACGGCTTGGTGAGGCAGTAGAGAAAGTGGAACTCTCATAGACTGCTAGTCGGGAGGTGTAACCATGCACCCACTTAGCCATACAAAAACTTGTGCACAAATGTTCACAGCAACATTGTTCCTAATATCCCAAAAGGGAGACTAACCTAGATGTCTGGCCATGGATGGGTGGGTGAATAAAATGAGATCTAGCCACACAGTGTAACAAAGGGAGTTCTGATATTTGCCACAATGTGCAACTTTCAACAGATGCTCAGTGGAAGATCACCTGTGAGCCCATTTATATGAACTATGGCAAATCAGCAAATTCATAGAGGTAGAATGCAGTGGTTGTCTGAGGCTAGGGGAGGTGAGAAGGTTGAGAGAACTGGCTCAGGTGGACAGACATGCCCCAAAAGTAATCAGGGTAATGGTTATTCAACCCTGGGAATAAACCAGGCATGTGAATTGTATCTCTATAGAGCTATTTTAAAACATTATCATAAAGCCTGACGTATCACATCCCTGCCTTGCTCAGCATGGTGTGAGCAGCTGGGAAAGGAACCACACCGCAGCCGCAGGAACTCAGGGTACTTCTGGGCTGTGCTGGTGCAGAGGACCAGCTATCCGGAGGGCAGAAACTTATAAAATACAGGAGGAGCTGGTCGTGGTGGCGCGCGCCTGTTGTCCAGGAACCCGGAGGCAAGCGCTGGGAGGCAACGCTTGAGTCCGAGACTACCCCGGGGCAACATAAAAGCAGCCAGGCATCGTGGCAGGTGCATGCAATCCCAGCTACCTGGGAGGCTGAGGCTGGGGATCGCTTGAGTCCGCAGTACCCCAGGCAACATGGTGAGATTACTCTCCAAATATTAAATAAAATAAAATTAAAATAATAAACCATAGGAGGAAAGGGGGATTGGGGAAGTTACCAAGGAACACCCCCCAGGCCAGCTGTCCCCACACAGAGACAATTGTGGGCAGTCCAAGGAGCCTAGCAGGGCAGTCCAAGGAGCTGTTTCATCTGCAATGCTGAGATGGTCCCCGCAGGATGGCCCCGACTCCCCACCTCTCGAAGACCATGGCCTTGTGTCACCAGCTGCTCTGAGTCTGGGCAAAACCCGACTTGTTCCAGCTGACAGGATATGGCAAGGACTTGAGGATGGCCGCGACCATGCTCTGTAGGGCTGTAGCCCACGCTGGGAGGTGCGTGCTTGCTCATGTCAAGGAAGGAGGCTGCCATCTTGTAAGCTACCCAAGGAGAAGACAGATCAGGAGCGGCTGCAAGCACCTCCCGCCATCAGCCAGCAAGAAAGCTGGGCGCTCGGTACTGCATCCTGCAGGGAACTGAGTGAAGCCAGCCATCCCAAAGCCTGGGAGGAGATCCTTCCCCAGCCAAGCCTCAGCTGAGACGGTCACCTGGGCTAATGTTTTGATGACCAAATTGTGAGAGCTCTGAGCAGAGGACCCAGCTCGTCTGCGCCAGGCTCCTGCCTGGAGATAATACACGGATGCCTTTGAAGCTGCTTATCTTTCCGAGCTGCCTCCGGCACCAGGCAGCAACTGTGTAGCGACCATCAAGCACTCAGCGAAGGCGCAGTGAGACTCTGGAATGCCATGTACCTCCAGACCATGGGGCAGGGGTCTTGGGGACAGCAAGGTAAGCTGTAGCCAAGAGCCTTCGCAAGGGGAACAGGGAGCTGTGACCACAGTGAGGGGCCACCCCAGGCGAAGCTCTGTGAGCAGCAGGGGCTGAAGATGCGGCTTTTAGAGTGAAGGTCTCAGTCCTCCCAGGAGCTGATGCTGGCTTTGCCGCTTCCAGCTCTGTGGCCTTGGGCTAGTGGCCACACCTTTGTGTGCCTTGGTTTCCTCGCTTCTCAGAAGGTAGTATGGGAGCACCTTCCTTGGAGGGCTCCCCTGAAGGTAGCTGAGCTCATCCTCCAGTGGCCATCAGTGTGCACCTTGCAGATCTCCAAATCTGGGCAGCTTAATTGAGCAAGAGCCCAGCCACCCCATGAAACCATGCACCGAGACAACAGCCCCAGCCACAGGCCATGGCAGGACGCCAAGGCAGGCCCGTTCCTGAGTGGGACGCCTCTGGACATCACCTTTGGCTCGAGGACTGCCCGACAGGCTTGTGTGTCAGTCCTCAGACTGCACGGTGGGGCGGGACATTCCAAACACTTCCATTCCTCTTTCCTGCCCCTGAGGTCAGACTTGCACCACAGTCTGATGGGGCAAAGCCTGCAAAGCGGAAACCAACCCCTCGCCACGCCTTGCATGCTGAAGCTAACCTCAGCACCCGGCCCTCCGTGAACCTGGACTGGCTCAAGGAGCACCAGGAGGGGTCAGGGGAAGCAGGGGTTAAGCCGGGATTGGAGCTGTCCCTTCTGTCACCCAGCAGGCACAGAGGAGCCCTGGCTGGCAGGACTTGCATTGTCTCTGGAACAAGGGGTCAGCAGCAACTCCACCATGGTGACCCCCACGAGGGAGAGTGCTGCGGGCAGGGCGGCGATGCCTGCCTTTAAAGAAAACAAACAGGCCGGGCGTGGTGGTGCATGTCTGTAATCCAAGCGCTGGGAGGCAAAGAGGCCAGGGATCGCTTGAGTTGGCGAGTTCGAGACTACCCCGGGCAACATAGCAAGACCTGGTCTCGAAAAAGCAGCCAAGGACGCCTGTAATCCCAGCTCCCTGGGAAGCTGAGGCTGGGGGTCGCTTGAGTCCAGGATCGGGACTACCCTGGGCAACATAGCGAGACCTAGTCTCAAAAAAAAAAAAAAAAAAAGAAAAAAGAAAGGAAAAGAAAACAAACACTGACCAACTCGCAGAGAGAGGGGAGTCGGAATGACTGGAGGGGGGGACGTGGGGAGGAGAGGGAGGAAGGAAGGCCCTACATAAGGGGATCAAAAATTACATAAATGTGACCAAGGTTGTAAGCAAATAGTAAAAAATTAGAAATAAATATAAACTAAAAATAAATAAAATAAAACAGGAAACAATGCTGACGCAAAGGAAGTGCGATGGCCGGTTTCTGCTGAGCTGTACTGCAGAGGGACAGTCAGAGACCTAGGACATGGAGGAGCCATCAGTGGCCAAGGGTGAAAGCCTGGGGCAGTTCACAGAGAGGTTGTTCCCCCTGAGGCAGGGGAAGTCAGCCATGAGGAGGGGCAGCTGAACGTGGAGTTCTGGGAGGTCTGAGTGCCTTGTCAAGGCAGGTCTGGGAAGTGAGGGTGACATGTGTCTGTAAGCGGCAGCCTAGGTAGCCGCAGCAGGGACCGGGGATCATGATTCAAGTCCCGCCCAGAGTAACATATCCAGACCTCGTTCCAAAAAAATAGCTGGGCGTGGTGGCGTGCGCCTGTAATCCCAGCTACCTGAGAAGCTGAGGCTGGGGATGGCTTGAGTCTGAGGTACCCCGGGCAACGTGAGCCTGTGGTTCCATAGGCAAAAATAGCGAGACCTGGTCTCAAAAAAAAAAAAAAAAAAAGAAAGAAACTCTGCTGGGTAAACCCAGGACATGCACCTTTAATCCCAGCCTAGGGAGGGAAGCCAGGACTGGGAATAGCTTGAGTCCCCGGGCTCGAGACCCACCAGGAGCAACAGAGCGAGACCTAAACCAAAAAATAGTTGGGCATGGTGGCGTGCACCTGTAATCCCAGCTACCTGGGAGGCTGAGGCTGGGAATTGCTTGAGTCCATGGTACCCCAGGCAACATAGCAAGACCTTAGCCTCAAAAAGAAAGAACTGGAGCAGAGACCGCAGATGCCCACCTCCTCTCAGGTGCCAGGCTGAGAGCCAGGCTTAAGTCCCTACCGAACCTGGCAGGAAAGCACCAGACATAGGCGGGAAGTTGGCCAGCATGTGCTGGCAGAAGCCGGGGGTGGCTGCTCAGGACTGAACTTTGATGGACTTGATGGAGGAAGCTGGGATGTGAGACTCATTGACGGGGACACTTTCCCGGCGTGTGGGTATTAACACCCTGACGCAGGGTGACTCAGCTGGATGAGCAGCTAGGGCCTTTGGTAGTGACGTAGTTGAAAACTATTGGCACCACACTGTCCTGGTGGGCGGGGTCTGAAAGAAAGACCCGCAAGAAGGGTGCATAAAAAGAGGGGCCAGAGCCAGGCATGGTGGCATGCACCTGTAATCCAAGCACTGGGAGGCAAGAGGCCAGGGATTGCTTGAGTTCACAGATTCGAGACTACCCCAGGCAATATAGAGAGACCTGGTTCTCAAAAAAGCAGCCGGGCACAGTGGGGCACCTATAATCCCAGGTACCTGGAAGGCTGAGGCTGGGGATCACTTGAGTCCACCATCGGGACTATCCCAGGCAACATAGCAAGACCTAGTCTCAAAAAAAAAAAAAAAGAGGCCAGGCATGGGGCGCATGCTTGTAAGCGGCAGCCTGGGAAGCCACGGCTGGGGCCAGGGATCACGGTTCAAGTCCTGCCGGGGGCACGTAGCGAGACCTAGTTCCAAAAGAACAGCTGGGCATGGTGGCGCGCACCTGTAATCCCAGCTACCTGGGAAGCTGAGGCTGGGGATGGCTTGAGTCTGTGGTACCCCGGGCAACATGAGCCTGAGGTTCCACGGGCAAAAATAGCGAGACCTAGTCTCAAAAAAAAGAAAAGAAAAGAAAAAAAGAGGAGCCAGAGAAAGGTGGGAGAGAGATGAGAACAGTGGACCAGTAAGGAGCAGCCCACGTGGCCTGGCTGGGAGAAGTCCCCCAGAAGAGTGGAGGTGAAGGAGCCATAGTGGGAGAGTGGTCCGCAGAGGAGTAGCCGGTGTGGAGTCAGATGCCAGGATGGCAGGTCAGGGGTGACCAGGGGCTGCCTAGGGCAGGCCTGGTGTATGTGGCAAGATGCTGCTCAAGGTGGGCCTGGTAAAGGAAGTGCGTGGTGCTGCAGCAAGGTGGCATGGAAGCTTGCTGGAGAGCTGGGACCTGGGAAAGCCAAGGATTTGGAAAGCTGATTTTACATCAGTATTTGTTGGGAAAGTTTGAAGAACCTTGAAGAAGCCATAGCTCGGAACACTGGAGAGAGAAGAAGCAAAGAGAAGGCAGAAAAGAAAGACTGGACTTTGCAGGGTGTCTGCCTCGGGTCTGGAGGGGCTAAGGAGGCACCACCTTGGACATGTGTCCTTGGGACCCTTGGGATGAAACGGTAATTGGGGTGAGATAACTGGCCGCTTGTGGCATTAAGGACTTTTTGTTTGACTTTCTGTTTTCCTGACTGATTTTCCTTGTCAATAAAACCCTCAGGTTTAAATTGCATGTGACTGGCAATGGTGGGATGGATCTGAAAGAATGTGGGCGGCAGAAGCCTCACTTTAAAAGTGCCGCTTTTATCCTTTGGCTTGTTGGTTGGAGGCTTCTGCACCATTTGCACCCAATTTCACCCCGAGCAAGGACCCCACTACCTTAGTAACTCTTCCAAACCTGGGAAAGGCAGAGGCTGATGGGAAGTCAAAAACAGCGCCACCTCTTGGGGGAAGGACAGGAGAGGGGGAGATGATGAACTGGCTGTGGGAGTCACAAAAGGAACAAGAAGCTGGCACAGCTGTGCCTCACCCCCCCATCACCACTAGGGCAGGTCTACCTGCTGGGTGATAGCAGGGTACAGAAAGCCCCCAAATTCCTCCTCCGGCAGTTCCTCTCCCTCTAGCACCCCCTACTGGCAGCTTCTGGCATGAGGCCGGTTACGCAAAGGCGAAATGTAGTTTTCAGTCCTCTGGTGGTCACAAAGCAGGTGGGGACAGTGGGAAAGACAATAGCTTATAATTGACATGGTCCGGCCTTTCAGCTGCTTGTACCCAGAGTCCCATGCACACGTGCACATTAAGGATGCTAAAAAATAGCAATGCAGTGTCTTCACCTAACAGGATACAAAGTCTTTTGATGGAAATAAAGACACTTTCACCGATTCATCCACAGCGGTATGACAATTTTACCACAAACTGAGCAGCTCAAAACAACAGCCACTTACTACCCTCAGGTTTCTGTGGACTAGGAGCGTGACATGATAACCATAAAGAGTTAATCATAAAGTTTATGCTTAATAATTAATCATGATCATCAATCTTCATACTTAAAAAAGTGAGTCTTCCATTGACCATGTCACCATTTTATCAAGACAACTGCTTCTGGGAATAGGGTACACAGTAAGATCACTGAATTCCATATACCTAAGTATATTGATCAATGATTGTTATTAAATATTAGTTCATGAGATTAATTCCTAGGGCAGAAGTCCAAAGTAGCACTATATAGAATGACATGACTGTAAGTAGAGCAGTCTCTATGTGTACAGTGATTCTGGTATAAGCACTGTAGAAAAGAAATGTATTTACTAGACTAATCTTTGCCAGTAAGCAGTCACCTCCTCTTCCATCATGGAAAGAGTTTAATGTAAGCTGTGTAGCACTAGGTAGGAAGAAGTTCCCTGTGGGTAATAAGGCCATATTTGAATATCTACTTTTGCCAGCTGAGGTCCCAAACGTGGCTATTGCCAGATCAGCTTCGGTAAAGTAAGTCCATGTGGTTGAGCCTGGCACAGCCTCCATCTCTGCCTCCATCTTTGAATGGGTCCACTGACAAGTGCCAGGGAGAGTTGGGAAAGGGACAGGTGAATCTAACAGAATATGTGCTCTTATTCACCTGACCATTGAAACCATCCAGAGCAGTAAGGGAATCCTTTGAGGAAGCTGCCCAAGGGACATTAATATTATAGACTATTTGCAAAATGCCCACGATCATTCCTCCCTAGACACGTGACTCTGACATTCCTTCCACCAAGAGATGGAATCTATTTTCCACTCCTGGAATCTGGACTGACCTTGGTACTTGTTCAATAGAATGGAGTGGCAGTAACTTGTGGGACTTCCAAACCTAGACCTCAAGAGAACTTGCAGCTTCTGCGCTCACCCTCTTCGAATTCTTCTGTTGTGGTTCAGTCATTGTGGAAAGCTGTATGGAAAAGATCCTCAAACTACTGAAAATGGAACTATCATTCCATCCAGCAATCCCACTTCTGGGGATCTACCAAAAGGACACCAAAACACTTCTTCAAAAGGACATCTGCACTCAGATGTTTATGGCAGCACTATTTACAATAGCCAGGATATGGAAACAACCCAAATGCCCCCAGACTAATGGATCAGAAAGTTGTGGCATATGTACACAATGGAATATTATTCCTCAATCAAGAAAAGACAAATTTGATGCATTTGTGATAACATGGATGAACCTAGAAGGAATCATGTGAGCAGAATAAACCAGAAAGATAAATACTAGATGATCTCACCTATATGCGGGATATAGGGAAAATGGACAAACAAAAGGACAAGGAGAATTGAAAGCTAACTGTTAGCAGAACCGAAGCATAGAGCAAGAGAGGAGGAGGGGGGGTAAAATTGGAGAAGGGATGGGCATGAGATTTAGACGATGGTTCATGGATGATAAGGTAGAGGGAGAACCTCAGAGTAGACAATGATGCAGTATATATGTACAATTAATTCGAGAAAATAAAATTGTATCAAAGAATTCTCCTAGTGCTTAGTGATGAAATCCAAACTTACGGGGTGACAAGCCTGAATTGGGGGGGTCATGGCCCCATCTTTTGTAGTTGGATGCAACTGAATTGGAGGAAGATGCCACTGTGGGCATACTTAACACAGCATGTGGAGCAAGACATGAAGCTTCACACGAGGCACAAGAAGATCATGGGAGGAGAGAGAACAGGAGTGTGAGCGCAGGGAGGACAAGGCACGCATGCGCAGACCGGAGAAGCGTAGCAAGGAGCCGGCGCCATGTTGGTGCTTGGTCCAGCTGTAGCCAGGTGGAGAAGAAAAGCTGCCAGCTTTCGGAAACCTGGACTTGGTTAAACGTGTCCCGACAAGAGAGCAGCCACCTGGGAATGAAGACTTGGTAACGTTTGTCCCTGAGAAGCAGGGGCTTGTTGGAAACCTGGATTTGGTGTTGGTCTTGGTTTCGTGTTCTTTGGTTTACTGGACTGAGGTCAGCTGTCCAGGGGCCTGGGTAGCCCTGGCGGGTGGGGGGGGCTCTTGGTTCCTCATCCTCTCAGCAATAAACTCTGTTTCTCTGGGAATGCAGGCTTGTCCAGTCACTGTGGAGGGCTGTGTGGAGGACCCTCAAACTACTAAAAATGGAACTACTCTCCAACCCAGCAATCCCACTTCTGGGAATTTACCCAGAAGTCACCAAAACACTCATTCAAAAAGACACCTGTACTCGGGTATTTATCCCAGCACTATTACAATAGCCAGGCTATGGAAACAACTCCAATGCCCCCAAACTGATGAATGGTTGAAAAGATGCAGCTTATGTAGACAAATGGAACATTATTCTGCAATCAAAAATGACAAATATGAAGCATTTGTGAAAACATGGATGGACCTACAGAGAATCATATTAGCAGAAATAAGTCAGGGAGAAAAGGACAGAAACCAGACGGTCTCACCAATAGATGGCATATAGGAATAATAAACAAAAAGACAAGAAATCCTGTAAGCCTGATATTACTTCAAAATAATAAAAATAAGGCTGGGCACGGTGGCTCGTGCTTGTAAGCTTCAGCCTATGAAGCGGCCGGGGCTAGGGATGGTGGTTCGAGTCCCGCCTGGGGCCCGTGAGACCTAGTTCCAAAAAAAATAGCTGGGTATGGTGGCGCGCGCCTGTAATCCCAGCTACCTGGGAAGCTGAGACTGGGGATTGCTTGAATCTGTGGTACTCCGGGCAACAAGAACCTGCGGTCCCATGGGCAAAAATAGCAAGACCTAGTGTGAATGAATGAATGAATGAATGAATGAGAAAGAACAAGAAAAAAATCCAAATAAGCTAACAACAGAACTGGAGCAAGCAGCTAGGGAAGGGGAGAGGAAGGGGGAAGGGAGAAATCAGGGAAAGGATGAGCGCAAGAAGATCAAGATGAGGGTTCATGGGTGATGGGAATGGAGGGCCCTGGGAAATGCAATGATGTCATATAATTATATGCATATATAGGCATAAATATGTGAACAACAAAAATAAATTCACTACTTAACTAAACTCTGTTTCTGTTAACCTGGTCTTGCACCACAGTGATATGCGGGTGAATGAACCTGTTAGTGGCAGGTTTAAATATGGGCTTTTCCCTCGTGAAGTAGTTTATTTATTCATTCATTCATACATTCATTCATTCACTCATTCATTTATTTTTAGAGACTATGTCTCACTATGTTGCCCAGGGAACTGTAGACTCTACTTGCCCGGGGTACCCCAGACTCAAGCGATCCCCAGCCTCAGCCTCCCAGGTAGCTGGGATTACAGGCACACACCACTATGCCCAGCTATTTTTTAAAAATAGATTTTTATTCTTTAAATCACCAACTTTGGTAAATAGTTTTTGGGATACCTCCCCCTCCCTCTGATGTTCCCTCCATTCACTCTAACACCTCTCTTTGTTGTTTGCTAGTCGGTGTTAAGCGCATTAGTCTTTTCCTGTGGCAGTGTCCTTTCATTGGGTGAGGGACTGTGTTCTTGGCACCAGGTGAACCGTGCTGGTAGCTTTTCAGTGTTGACCTTGCGTTGGGCAGCCAGTCCATATTTGTGATCTGTCCATGTTTTATGGTTGCCAGCTGTCATCTCCACTCCCTTCTCTGTTGTTCTGCTATTTTGCCTTATTGGTCTGGCGTCAGGTTTAGGGGGGTCTCACCCCCAGCCAGTGTTGGTGAAGAAGTCTCTCTGTGGATTCAGGCCTCTGTGATGGTCATTGTAGGTCATCTCCTCTGCCCCCACTCTTTGGCCTTCCTCGCCTCTCCCATGGGGTGGGGAGGGGTGTCTTGTTCTCCCAGAAGACATCTCCAAGATGAGGTCTTGGCTCTTTCAGACCTGGTGAGCGCAGAGGTGCACTTCATGACATTGTTTTTCTATAGTTGTTTCTCTGGTCTCGCATGTACTGGTTCTCTCGATAGTCCATCTCCTGTGTCCATCTCAGGGTTGTTGGCTGGATCTTACCTGGTCCCTCACCCATTCTATGATGGAGTTTGTATTATTCATGTTCTTCCTCCTCCTGAAGATTAGCTGGGGTGAGAGTGAAGTGGAAGGGGCATCCCCATCCCTCCCCCCCACACCCATACCTCCGTGCATGGGGGCGGGATCCCAATGGTTGGGCTTGTATCCCCAGCCCCGCTTGGGCTAGGGTCTGGGGGAAATATGCCCAGGCTGATTCAGGCTGCAGACGGCTGCCCTGTGCAACCATCCGCTGATGGATAGGACTAAAACCCCACCTGGGCCCTCCTCCCAGGCTCTCCAGGTGCAAGGGGCTTACCCAGGGGTCATCACTGCCCTTGGTCCCTGCGCCCAGCTATTTTTTGAGACAAGGTCTCGCTATGTTGTCCCGGGTGGGTCTCGAAACCCGTGGACTCAAGCGATTCCCAGTCTCAGCCTCCCGTCCTAGGCTGGGATTAAAGGTATGCGCCACGGCGCCTGGCTTTCATGAAGTAGTTTAGTCTGCCTGCTCTGGCCTCTGACTCGCTAACAAAAGTAGCCTGCTGGGAACAGCCTGGGAACAGGCTGGGAACAGCCTGGCCCAACTGTTGGACAGTGAATTCATCATAGTTCACGTGGCCTTAGTTAAACTCCTGGATAACTTTAGCTACTTGACTCCAGGCAATACCAGCAGAAGAATCGCTCGGCTGAGCCCAATCCAAATGACTGGTTCACATTTTCAGGAGAAAATAAGTGGATAAAGCCAGGGTGGTGGCGTGCACCTGTAATCCCAGCTACCTGGGAGGCTGAGGCTAGGGATCACTTGAGTCCATGGGTTCAAGACAACCCCAGGCAACATAGTGAGACCTAGTAGAAAGGAAGGAAGGAAGGAAGGAAGGAAGGAAGGAAGGAAGGAAGGAAGGAAGGAAGGAAGGAAGGAAGGAAGGAAGGAAGGAAATGAATGGGTTATTGTCAAGACACTGCATTTGGGATAGTTTGCTACATATCCGTTGCCATCCAGTAAAATACCTTCACATGCTGTGAGCATTCTCAGAGACCCACTCACATGATTATCCCTAAATCCTTCTCATGTCCACTCTCCAAGCCTGGGCTTGGAGCCTTGATCATCCAGCAAACCTGTAGCCCTGCCCATGGTAGATCTACTTCTGGTCATCTCTCAACCCACGCAAAATGGACAACCAAATACATTGCCCACAGGGAGGATTTCTCTTCACACCATATTTCAGAGATGCTCTTGAATGGGGTTGAAGTTTTTTAGCTCTTCTTTTCCAAGAGGAAAAGAAGATGTGTGGAGTGGGCTGGTTTGGATTGTGGTAGAGGAGGCAATATGGCAGGCGTAGGCATGATGGGCATGTGAGTCAACTATTCGTATAACTAGCTTGTACTTTCTGAACCTTCTTCCACGCAGTCTCTTAGGTATCGAGCTACTTGATGGTGCGTTATGGTGGCTCAGGCCCAAACTGACAACTTGGCGGATCAGACAAGCTCATGATCAGCAGCCGAGTCACACAGTCATTCACATTCTCTCTTGCCCCAGGCCCCACCCAAGGCCAGTGGCAACATGTATCACCTGGTAGGTGGGCCAGGGAGGTCCACTGGCTCCAAAATCCAAAAGGGTCACCAGGTACTATCTCTTTTCAGGGGTCGGTGGTTGTTTTATAACCATCTCAGTCTGAGTCGACTCATCATCAGCTCTAGCAGCTAAAGAATGTTGGAGCCCTTGGACTTTACCTTACAGAATTCTTTTTTTTTTTTTTAGATCAGGTTTCACTATGTTGCCTGGGGTAGTCCTGATCCTGCAACTCAAGCGATCCCCAGCCTCAGCCTTCCAGGTAGCTGGGATTACAGGTGCCCACCACCAAGCCCGGCTGCTTTTTTCAAGACCAGGTCTCACTATGCTGCCCGGGGTAGTCTCAAACCTGTGAACTCAAGCGATCCCTGGCCTCTTGCCTCGCAGCGTTTGGGTTACAGACGTGCGCCACCGTGCCCAGCTCATCACAGAATTCTTAATAATAAACAGGGGGAAAACAAGCAGCAAAGAAACAGGCACTTGAGTTTCTCTCTTGAATTCTAATTCTCCTCCGTGTTCTCCCCTCTCCTCACCTTCCCCCAGGGTGACGCAGCCTTCTTAGCCTCGCCTCCTAGAACCAAGTGAGCCCACTCACACATGCACACACCCAGGTTGTGGGTCAGGTTGGGAACAGCCCAACATTGCCCAGACCATTGGACCTTCAGGAACTGCATTGATGGGGTGGGCTCCTGAATGCTGTAGGGTTTTTCCTCTCACTCCGGCTCACATGTGTCTGAGGTGCCTGTGATGTGGGCGCCTTCCAGCTCAGCTGGACCCAACTGACCCAACGGCCACCTGGCAAAAGCTCGAACTGAAGCTTCTCTGAGTCTTGGAAGGACACCTGTCACCCTCCTGAACAAAAGGCACATGAGGGCCTGCTTGAGACGCCTCCTCCCATCGTCCCCAGGAAGCTGTCAGGAGACAGGTCCTCATCTCCTCCCCAGCTGTGCCTCACCTCCCAGGCTCTGGTGGGCACGAAACTTCCCGCCTCAGCCTCAGAATAAGCTGTAGAATCTGTCCTACAACCTGCTAGGCTGTGGTCAAGAACTGGCTCCTTGGCAGCGGGGACCCCCACTGCGCTCCTTGGTCTGTCTGTGGGATATGTCCACGGGGCACCAGCACCCTGGGTGACCTCCTCCTGCTGTCTAAAAACAAACTTTCTTTTTCTTTTTTGAGACTAGGTCTCGCTGTGTTGCCCAGGGTAGTCCCGATCCCGCAGACTCAAGTGATCCCCAGCCTCAGCCTCCCAGGTAGCTGGGATTACAGGCGCCCGCCACTATGCCCAGCTGCTTGTTCAAGACCAGGTCTCACTACATTGCCGGGGGTAATCTCGAACCCACGAACTCAAGCGATCCCTGGTCTCTTGCCTCCCAGCGCTTGGACTACAGGCATGTGCCACCACGCCCGGTCTAGAACTGGCTTATCAGAATGTTAGCGTGAAGGCAATCGGGCCTTCACCTTGGTCTTGTTTTCTCTTACAGGTGGTTTCTCAGTACAGGTGATCTCTCCACATGATGGGCCAATCTGACGACCGATGGAATGTCCAGCTTTCTGTGGACCAGATTACGGAAG
Source organism: Uropsilus gracilis (assembly GCA_004024945.1). Lineage (NCBI taxonomy): Eukaryota > Metazoa > Chordata > Mammalia > Eulipotyphla > Talpidae > Uropsilus > Uropsilus gracilis. The sequence continues at coordinate 15,030 of PVHY01024461.1, forward strand.
TGAGCAGAAGAAGTGAGAAAGGCCCAGGAAGACCGCAAAGGCGTGTGGTCTACCATGCGGATGGCAGCACATTTTTCTGTCATTTTGCTTATAGAAAAGAGGTGTTTTTTTCTTTAAGTCTGCACCTGCAAGACCAGATACCAGGGACTGTGTCCACTTGTGCCCATAAGGACTCCATGTCTGGAACAGACGCTGTGATGGAAACAGCCATGTAACCCCACAGCCGTCCTCCAAGATCACGCCTTCTGTACAAGCCAAACAAGGAGCTTACATGAGAAGCAAAAAGACGTTTCCTCTTGATTATGAGAAGACAGGCTATCCCCCTCTCCCTCCCCCCCATGGAAGGGCAGGAGCACGGAGAGACCCAGATGCTGGAGGTTCTGCACTTACCCTGAGTCCCTCTGGATGCTCTACTCAAGCACTTGGAGTTTGGCTGCGTCTCAATCAATGTCCTAGTTTGTCATGAGAAGCGTGGCAAGCCTCGAGTTGAACAACCACGGTGATTCTGCAACCCACAGAATGAGTTTGGGTCTGGTTTTCAAGGCGTTTAACCCTCACACCTCAAGAAAGAAGTGACTTTGCAAGATCACCACAGAAGCCAGCACCTCATTTTAGAATCTTTTTTTTTCTTTTTTTTTTTTTTGAGACTAGGTCTCATTATGTAGCCCAGGGTACTGCGGACTGAAGCGATCCCCAGCCTCAGCCTCCAGGCAGCTGGGATTACAGGTGTCCGCCATGGTGCCCAGCTGCTTTTTCGAGACCAGGTCTCACTATGTTGCCCAGGGTAGTCTCAAACCCGCAGACTCAAGTGATCCCTGGCCTCTTGTCTCCCAGCACTTGGTCTACAGGTGCGCGCTATTACGCCCGGAAGAATCTGTATTCCCAAACCGGGCACGGTGGCTTGTGCCTGTAAGCTTCAGTCTATGAAGCGGCCGGGGCTAGGGATCGCGGGTTCGAGTCCCAACTGGGGCCCATAGGGAGACCTAGTTCTAAAAAAACAGCTGGGCGTGGTGGCACACACCTGTAATCCCAGCTACCTGGGAAGCTGAGGCTGGGGATGGCTTGAGTCTGTGGTACCCTGGGCAACGAGAGCCTACAGTTCCCGGGGAAAAAATAGCGAGACCGGGTCTCAAAAAAAAAAAAAAAAAAAGAATCTGTATTCCCAGTGGGTACCTTGGGTCATTCCCTGGTTCTCTATGACTGGGCCTTTTGCTTATCCCCTGCTTTCTGCAAGTGCTCCCAGTAGGGGCGGGAGCAGCCTTCTCATTCCCAGCACCTGTACCCATGCGTCCCACCGTCCCTCAGCTCAACATGGCAGCGCCACCTCAGGGAGCACTACTGGAGGCACTTCATCAGAAGCAACAACATTGATAATGCAATCAACCTTGCCAGGGATTTCCAGCACTCGGTTGGCAAGAGGTTCAGAATGTATTCAAACCAAGAGCAGAATCGAATTAATCCCAGAACTCTGTCTTTGAGAGACGGCTCAGACTCCGCTCAAACAAACAAACAAAACAGAAACCACGTAATTTTTATTTTTGTTTTTGTTTTGGGGACTAAATCTTTTTTTTTTTTTTTTTTTGAGACTAGGTCTCGCTATTTTTGCCCGTGGAACCGCAGACTCAAGCGACCTCCAGCCTCAGCTTCCCAGGTAGCTGGGATTACAGGCGCACGCCACCACGCACAGCTATTTTTTGGGACTAGGTCTTGCTGTGTTGCCCCAGGTGGGACTCGAACCCGTGGACTCAAGCGATTCCTAGTCCCAGCCTCGCTCTGTAGGCTGGGATTAAAGGCTGGGCACCACCGTGCCCAGCCTTTAATAGAGAAAATTTAACATTAAGAAACAGACTCACCATGTATCAGCTCTGAAAACAAAGGAACCGCTAAACAAGAGGTGGTAACTGTAGAAAGAAGCCACCATCCCTTGGAGGCTGGGGGGGCTTGGGAAACAGTTTGGAGTTCTCTGTCAAGGAGGGGGCCCAGCTTACTATTGGGAATAAGGGGTGACACTTCTCCCCAGTGCTGTGCCTTAATCCACTTTTCTTTTAAAACCAACTTTAGAAGGGCCGGGCACGGTGGCTCGTGCCTATAAGCTTCAGCCTATGAAGCGGCCGGGGCTAGGGATCGCGGTTCGAGTCCCACCTGGGGCCCGTAGCGAGACCTAGTTCCAAAAAAATAGCTGGGCACGGTGGCGCATGCCTGTAATCCCAGCTACCTGGGAAGCTGAGGCTGGGATGGCTTGAGTCTGTGGTACCCCAGGCAACGAGAGCCTGCGGTTCCACGGGCAAAAATAGCGAGACCTAGACTCAAAAAAAAAAACAAAAAAAAAAGAAGAAGAATCCTTGTGTTGAGTGGGACACACGTCACAACAGGCAGAAGCGATGCCCAGCACAGTGGCACGTGCCTGTAAGCGGCAGCCTAGGAAGCTGCGGCGGGGACCAGGGATCACGGTTTGAGTCCCACCTGGGGCAACATAAGGAGACCTAGTTCCAAAAAATAGCTGGGTGTGGTGGCGCGTGCCTGTAATCCCAGCTACCTGGGAAGCTGAGGCTGGGGGTTGCTTGAGTCTGTGGTATCCCGGGCAACAAGAGCCTGCAGTTCCACGGGCAAAAATAGCAAGACCTAGTCCAGATAGATTAGATAGATTAGATAGATTAGATAGATAGATAGATAGATAGATAGATAGATAGATAGATAGATAGATAGATAGATAGATAGATAGATAGATAGATAGATAGATAGATAGATAGATAGATGATGGACGGACGGACGGACGGACAGATAGATAGATCCAACTTTAGAGCGAGATGGAAGGCGTCAGATAGATAGATGGATGGATGGATGGACGGACGGACGGACGGACGGACGGACGGACGGACAGATCCAACTTTAGAGCGAGATGGAAGGCGTCCCAGGATGCTATGGAGCAAGTCAGCACGGCAAAGCAAATACTGGACATTCACAGAGCGGATGATTCAACAAGGCAAACTATTTATAAAAACCAGCAGACAGTGATAAACAAAGTGGGGTTTCTGAGGTTAAGAAAGAAGCCCCCAAGAGAAAGGGTCAGAAGGGTATGAAGGACCGTGGTGGGAAAAAAAGCGAGAGTAGCTTAAGTATGAACGCTTGTTGGTTTAGAAAAAGATAAAGGGAAATGAGATGGGGAAATAAGTCTTTGGAATCAACTTTATTTGGCTGGAGTTTGCATAAAATGAAGTGTCCTCGTTTTTTAGCGCTTTAGCACTGCTCCCAGCCATCTCTTCAGTCTACACTCCACACCGGAAGGGGGGGGAGGGAGTAGGGAGTGGGGGTTGGGGGTATGAGGGGTGAGGGGGAAGGAAGGGGGTAGGAGCCATAGCAATTCCACTTCCCAGGGCTTAGCACTGCACCAAATGATACCAGATGGAAACCATAGGGTACCCCGGGACCCCAGACCCTAGGGAAAAACTCAGGGTGCCCTTTCTTTCTTTCTTTATTTTTTTTTTTGAGACCAGGTCTCGCTATTTTTGCAGGCTCACGTTGCCCGGGGTACCACAGACTCAAGCAATCCCCAGCCTCAGCTTCCCAGGTAGCTGGGATTACAGGTGTACGCCACCACGCCCAGCTATTCTTTTTTGGAACTAGGTGTCACTATGTGCCCCAGGCGGCACTCCAACTGGATCCCCAGCCCCAGCCGCTTCATAGGCTGAAGCTTACAGGCACGAGCCACCATGCCTGGCACGGGGGTGCCCGCTCTAAGGGGCCACACCCACTGTGTGCATCAAAGCAAAGCAGTCAGACTCACACGCTCCAAGATTTTTAACTGGTGAGAGGTTCGAAGGGCATGGAGAAAGGGAGTGAGGTGGGGGGAGGGTCCAGAAGGATGGTTCCGGTGACACCCCCCAACCCTTCCCTCTTGGACAACTGCCCAGCAAGGCAGGGCCCAACGCGGAGCAGCCCGGGCCGCCACAGTCCCAAATGTGCCGCCCACACAGCAGCCGCCGCAGGTCAGCTGCTGAGAAAGAGAGAGAGAGAGAGAGAGAGAGAGAGAGAGAGAGAGGGAGACGGTGCCACCTCCCCCAAGTGTGAGAGCCAGAAAAAAAGCCACAGGAAGGGCAGCTCATGGGGTGCAAGCGGGACCTGGGGAGAAGCAGGAGCCCCTCTGCACCCCCCCTCCAGAGAGGCAGCCCAAGTGGAAGCAGAAGCGGGAGCCCCCACGCCCTGCCACCCCAGGGCAGCCGCTGGGTCTGTCTTTTAGTTGAGCCTGAGACTCAGTCGCCCTGGGTGCCCTTTCAAGGAGTCAGGGCTCTGGCCGCGGTAATACAGGCACCGTCCTGGGGGCGCAGGGTGGGCCCAGGGCTCCCAGAGACCAGCCCGGGAAGGAAGGGGCCAGTGCAGAGTAGGGTCTGGGTGCAGAAGGGGGGAGCATGGTGAGGCGTCTGGGACACAGGCACCCCCAGTCTGTGCACACGCTGTTCGCTGCACCAGACACACTCTTCCTAGCTCCTTCCTACTCACCATCATCCTTGCCTGCATGGCTTCCTCTGGGAGGCTTCTCTGACCCCACCCCCACCTCCCCACCCCCACCCCC
>PVHY01024462.1:0-19607 GCA_004024945.1 Uropsilus gracilis
ACACACACACACACACACCATATATCGGAAGAGAACAACAGGCCAAACAACCAACAACTAAACATCAACTTAACCAAACAACAATTTTCAGAAAAATGGGAGGAGTGACTGAAGGGGGGATACAGAGGGGGCATATGGAGGGAGGAGGAAGGGAGATACAGAGGGGGATATGGAGGTAGGAGGAAGGATCAATTAATGTACAATTGTGACAAATCAATAAAATGAATTAAAAAAAATAAATAAGTAAGAAAAAAAAGAAAAAGAAATGTTAAACGCAGTTGGGAAAAAACTGTTTTCTACAGAAAATATTCAAATAAAAAGGTGAATATATATACTTTATAAAGAATGCATACAAAATACTTATAAATTTGGATTATTAAAATATGTTCTTTTACAGTAAGAAAATAAACCATTAAAAAGAATCAATAAATTTTAGTAACTTACATAGTTTATATTAATCAAAAAAATAAAAACATGTCACAAATTGAAATAACATAACTGACAACTATATGTTTATCAAATATTTGAAACTAGAGTAAACCCAAGTTCTTATACTTTGTAAGGGAACAAACTCCATTTCTCTAAAATGAGAAGTTCAATAACGTGACACAGAGAACATGAATGATCAATAAACACTAGAAGATGATCTAATTTAATCCATATGCATGGTAATGCATGCTAAAGCATTGTGTACATGTATTCGTGCCTGCACACATAATATATACATATGCATGAACAGGTACATTACATAAGAAAAAAAAAAAGATTGAAAACAAGATCTAAACCAAAAGTAAACCTAAAAACTTATCAGAATACAGAAAATCTCCATGTCACATCATAATTCTGACAAATATTTATTAAGGAGTCCTTCCACCTTTTCTAATGATAGCAAAAAAAAATTTTGACACCAGCATGAGTAAAAGTTTATACAAGTCTTTCATAAATTAGAAGCTCATTTATAAAATATATTTTATAGTTGCCATATTTTCTGATATATTTTGCTTTTGTTTTACTATTTAATCCAAAAACTTAATCTAGTTTGTTATTACTTACATTAAATTATACCCTATGTTAAATAATACAAAATATAGTCTTTACAATTGTGAAACTTAAAACATTTGTATGATGCATAATTCAGATTCTGTGATAGAAAAACACTGTGCAACTTTTTATTTCTTAATCCCCAATGAATAGCTTATAGTTGCATTTAGTAATATCCACTCTATATGAAAATGTCTGTTTTTCATAAACAGGAACCATGATTTATTTTGTAGGACTATTCTTGCCACATGTTAGAATAGGTAGATGTAATTTTTTCACATGCTGTCCATTCTGTATTTGAGCCGAATTTCCTAGCAGAAATAATACATTCCTTCTGTTCATTTCTGTTTAATGTACAATGATCACTAATTATTTAATGCACCTCCATCAAATTATGGGGTCTCTACCTTCCCTTGATCTGGACTGGTCTTTCATTGTTTTGTCAATATGATAAAGTTATTCTGTTTGCATTACTCTAGAGCTTCCACCTTCCTTTATAAGATTTCAAGTCAGATAACAAACAGCTACAGGAGAAATCAAAAAGGCATATGCATAGGCAATGGAGAAAGGGACATGAACCCAGTCAAGTCCACCCTTCCAGATATCTCTACCACACTGGCTGGCAACTACGTAACTTGTCTTGGAATCTCCAGGTAACCCAGCTATCAGTTTATTACTTACTAGAAACTCCAAACAGTAAGTCACAGAAGAGTAGAATCACCCTGTGGGGCTTTTTGCTTGTTTCTGACACACACTATAATAAACAATATCATGATTAGTGTTTCAAGCCACTATATGTTTTATAAACACCTTAGATAGATAATGGAAACAAAATATTGTACTTCAGTTGATATTATATTAACTTTGAAAATGAAAATGAAAATTAACTATGAAAATCCACATATCACAGAAAATATACTCCTTTGAAAGCTATGCATTTATTAACCCTTATAATTTTAATAAACAAAAATTCTAGAATTCTCTTATGACATTTTGGGGTCTGTATTTTATGCTAAGTATTGGAAGTAGAACATGGTACTCTGGTCCTTAGTCTTATGACACTTAGATTTTACCTGGTGAGAAAAACCTAAGTGAATATAAACAAATTAATCTTAAAGAATGAAAACTGTTTTTGAAAGAAACAGATATGACACTAAGAGGGCAAGGGGAGGGGTTTTAATTTACATATAGTAGTCATGAAAAATGTTCATTAAAATGGTGGCCTTTAGCTTGTGATTGACAAGGAAATAAAGTGTATTCTAAAAAGTGACAGCAGAGACCAAATTCTTGATGCAGAGAGGAATTTTATAATACAGGAAACTGAAAGATAGCAAATTTCTTTGTAATAGAGTGAGTAGTGACATCACCCAAGTAGACAGTAAGATTAGTCAGGCATTAAATCATGAGAATATTTAATCATAAGTTAAATACTGAGATTATTGTTGTATGAGTAGTAGCAGGCCATTAGATGATTGTGAGCATAAAGATGGTACCACTAGAAATACATTTAAAGAAAACTGGATATTAAGGTGAAAATAGATTGGAGAAGTCTTTTAAATTTCCAGTTTAAAAGACAGAAGTTATTACTATCCCATAGTGTTGAAAGACCTACTGAAGTTATTAGACAAAAGAAAAATTCTATAAAAGGTAGAACTGGAAAAAAAAAAGTAGTAAAACTATCACTATTTGCAAATGAAATGATAATAATATAAGTAAAAAAGCCAAAATGATCAAGTAAAAAGATATTAAAAGTAATACATTTAAGAAGTGACAAAGAATTAATATAAGAAAATATGTTGATTTTCATATGCAAATAATGAACTAGCAGAAACAAATCAGAAAAACTATCCCAATTATAACTGCATCAAGAATAATTAAATCCTTGGAATACATTTAATTAATGAGTGAAAGATCTGTACACTAAACACTATAAAACATTAATGCAAAATAGAGATAAAAAGAAATGCAAAGTTTCCATGCTTATGAATTGGAAGAATCAATATCATTAAAATAGCTATATAGCCTAAAGCAGTATACATATTCAATGGACTCATGATCAAATTTCCAATGATATCCATCAGAAAGCTATTGCAAAAAATTGTGAAATTTACTTGTAACTATGAAAGAGCTGGAATTAACCAGCAAGGTACTGGAATGAAAAGAAACACAGATGAAGGAACAGAATTTGGGCTCAGGAATAAACATACATACTTGGACTGATTAACATAACAATTTATAATCTATAAATAGTTGATAACAAAGGAACAAGATGCTTAAAATGGAGCAGAGAATGTTTCTTTGGTGAATAGTGCTGGGAAAACTGGATATCCACTTGTAAAAAAATGAAATTAGACCATTGTCTAACACCACACACACAAAAATAATTCAAAATGGATTAAACACTTAAATGTATGACCTAGAACCACAAAATAAATTGAAAAAAACAAAAAAACACAGCCGATAGGCTCCTTGGCATCAATCTCAGAGATGTCTTTAAGAACTCCGATGGCAAGGGAAACAAAAGCAGATATAAACAAGACTACATCAAACTAAAAAGTCTCTACACAGCAGAAAAGCATACATCAAAATGAAAGTTATCTTTATGAATGGGAAGATATTTCCAAATCAGACATGTGAATAGGAGTTTACGTCAAAAAGATATAAAGAACTCATGATGATCAATTAAAAACAAATACAGTCTAATTTAAAAGCTTGCAGAGAATCTGAAAAGACAGATCTCCAAAGAAGATAAACAAATGACCAACAGATATATGAATAAATGTGCATCATTTTCTATTATTAAGGAAATGGAAATCAAAACAATGAAATCTTACCTCACACCTTTAACCATGGTTATTATACAAAATACAAGAAGCAACACATGCTGAAAGGATGTAAAGGGAAGGGAAACAATGCACACCATCACTGGAATTTTAAATTGGTACAGCCATAATAGAAAGCAGTATGGAAAATCCTCAAAAAACTAAAAATAGCAATTCCATACCACTGTTATCCCACTTTAATATATTCACCAAAAAATTTCAAATAAAGAAAAGATGATATATATATATATATATATATAATTCAGCTACAATAATAGATGAAATCTTACCATTTGTAAAGCATGTATGAATCTGGATGGTGTTCTGTTTAGTGAAATAATTCAGATGGAGGACAAACTCTTCTTGATTTCACTTATATTTGATGTATACAAAACAAACTACACAAAACAAAAATATACACTATAAAATCAAATTAGTGGTTACCAGAGGTAAAGGCAAAGGGGTGGGTTAATTAAATAACATGAGTCAATTTTATGATGAAAGTTGGAATTGGACCTTTAGTGGTTAAATTAATGTAGTAAACACATAAAAAGATGAACATCTGAAGCATACAATGTTATAATGCAATGCCAATGCAATAAAAATAATTTATAGTTCTTTTTAAGAAGCAGTACAGATTAAGTAATTATACTTCTCCAGTGTAACGATACTTCTCCAGAGGCAGAAATATAGGTATATGTTCCTTTGTCATATTTTTACCTATCATTACCTATTGGTACTTTCAGGGGCTTGTGCTTACAATCTTCCAAATGGAACTATACTGTCACAAGGCAGAGTGAAGGGCACCCCAGGACATCCAAACTGCCTAATCTAAATGGTTTCTGCCATTCACGACATAAAAAGTCAAAACATCATCTTAGTGCATAAGACATTCGATGGAAAAGAACTGTAATGCAAATAGTGTGCAATAGAGAGATGAAAAGGAAAAATAAGCACAGTTAAAGCAGTTTTCAGTTACACACCCAATTACCTCTCCCACATGGGTAAATGTCCACCACAGTAACCCAAAGCAGGGTCACTGAGGCCCAAGAGTCAGCAAATCTAAGGTACCTTCTAGTGGGGACACATAGAACAGGAGCAGAAGTGTGTGGAAGAAAAGAGCAACATCAAAATACAAGTCAAGAAAAAGGCTGCCATTGTCAGCTTCCCCATGGTTCTCTCACCCATAACTCTGTTTTTATGTCTCTTTCATGTACCCACATCCCCACAAGTCCAGAGTTGAGAAACAAGTGCAGCTTCTTTACATATCTGTCCGTCCCATGTACGTCCTCTAGGTTTTTCCTTCATTTCACTATCAATCTCTGATTCTTTTTTTAAGAATCAAATAATTTATTTATATATAAATTTCACATCTTTTTAATCCCCAGGGCTCACCCCCCACCCTTCCTGACCATTCCTACTCTGTCCCACCTCCCAACCCCGAGTTGTGTTCTTCAATTTGCTTGTTAGCTTGTTTTGACTTTTCTTCATAGCTTTTTGTTTATCTTTCCCATGTCCCATATAATAGTTAAACCATTTGGTATCTGTCTTTTTCTTTTTGATTGCTTCTGCTAATATGATTTCTTCTAGGTGCATCCATTTTATCATAAATTTATCTTGTCATTTTTAATTGATGAGTAATAGTCCATTGTGTATATATACCACATCTTTTGCATTCAATTATCTGTTTTGGAATATTTGGGTTGTTTCCCATGTCCTTGCAATTATAAATAGTGCTGCAATAAACATCCAGGCACAGGTGTCCCTTTGTACCCACATTGAGGTCTCTTTTGGGTAGATTCCCAGAAGAGCAACTGTTGGGTCAAATGGTAGTTTCATTTTCATTAGTTGGAGTGTCCTGCACACAGCTTTCCATAGTGGCTGGACCAGTTTACATTCCCACCAGCAGTGTAAGAGAAGAGTGTTCCTTTTTCTGCACAACTACATCAGCACTTGCTGTTGCCTTTTGTTGTTGTTGTTGTTGTTGTTGTGGGCCTTTCTTACTGGTGTAAGGTGGTGTCTCATTGTGGTTTTGATTTGCATTTCACCGATTCTTCTCTCAATCATTTTTTCAGTCTTTTTATAGCTTTGCTTCCCAGCCAGCTCCACTCTTACTTAGGGTGGGGCAGGGACCTTTATACAGTTACAATAAAAATACTTACAAATCTTTGCAGATCAAGCTATAATATAGATATAGCTTGTATTGTTTCTATTCAGCTGGAGAAACTTGACTAATGCAATCTTAAGGTGAGTCCTGGTCTTGCATCTCAGTTCCTTCTATTTTACTAAGTCCTCACTGCTTTATATACACATTGTGTGAAGACAATTTGAGGCAAACACCACACAATAGTTATCATTTCACATGAGAAATCAATATGCAATATTATCCTTTTCACATATGCACTCAATTTCTGTCCAAATTGTATTTAAACCCCTCTAATTATTGAATATATCAAAGAAAAGCTCCAAATTGTTGAATATATCAAAGAAAAGCTCCAAATCCAAAGCATCTTTGCTTTTTCTGTTCTCTCTAGATCATTCTTTTCTCATCTGTATGCACAGTTTACCCCATTAAAGCCATTGTCTTATTGTCCCACCCTGTTTTGCTTTATAAAATGCTTATAGTTTACCTATTCCATATTCCTTCTACAAAGATCCCATCACAACCTAATTTTTATAGGACTCAATATTTTATGTTTATTTTATGTTTTTGACTTATCTCAAGTAGCTCAAGTGTGTTGCTTTTATAGTAAATGTTCAATATGTATTGGTTAAGTGAATTTAAAAAAATCTAGCAAGGAGAGTTTAACTTTTTTTCTATGATTTGTTGTTGTTTTTAATTTGAAAGTGGCAAATTTATTTGCAGGGACAGTTGGAAAATAAATGGAGCTAGAAAAGAACTCTGGAAGATCTCCAGAGAGGGGCAAAGAAAACTCTCTAATTTGTTCTGCCATCATATAGAGAGAATAGTCTTCTGAGCTCACATAAAGGGGAGAGGAATTATAGCATATCCAATGAGATGTAGAGTTTAAAATTCAACTTTTAAATATATGAATGTAAGGTGGGTAATTTACTTATACACTTTATGATACTAGCACACTACTTGGAGGCTTATAGGATTCTAAATGCTCAAAACTAGGAGAGTAATTTCTTGCTGCACACATTGCAAGTCAGTTAATTAAAAGAATCAATAGAAGAGTGATATAAATGTAAGTCATACCACATTTAAAAAAAATGTTTGCTTGACACTTCTAAAATTGTAACACGGGAACTGTTTCAGCTGGGATGATTTCTAAAATGGATACAGAAGCTCTGTGAAGCCACCAGTTTCTTGACAAGTGTTGTAAATCACAGATTAAACACCACATGCAGTACTAATTTTATCCCTGCTTGAACACTATAGGTTCTATAGACAATTAAGCACTTGTTTTCCTTCTAATTCTTTTCACTGTCAACATCATAATTATCTTCTTTGTTATCTTTGTAATCGTAACTAGCTCTATTGAACAGATTTCAAGAATACACCTAATACATATTCTCTAACTTAATCCTCACAACCATTCAGTATTTATTTACATATGTGAGAACCAAGGTTTTAAAAGAAAAAGCTTGTGCAAGAAATCACAATACATCTTAACTATATTATAGTTTTGTGTAGAGAGCTGTCCTTTGAATATAGTTCTAATTCTATTTTAATATTTCAAGTCATTAAATGAGTTTTAAGTATCTCTTTCATTGTTTATTCTGATATTACCTGCCAAAATAACTTTATTGTCAAGTAATCACATATGTTTGAAAATGTAAAGGAAAATGTCCTATTTTCAAAGATAAAAGGATAATTCATAGTGGAGTACTAATGATGCAAGGTAGTGACAGTTAAAACTTGTATTGGTGCCAAAACACCCTGTTGGGTGAAGTCTGAGAGAAAGACCCTGTGTGAGAGAAACTGGGAAGTGGGAAGAGAGGGCATATAAAAAAAGGAAGAGCCAGGAGAGAGAGAAAAAAAAGAAAGAAAAATGAAAAAAAAAAAAAAAAAAGGGAGATGAGAATAGCAGACTAAGAGAAACAGGAACAGGTCCATGTGGCCTACCAGGGGAAGTCCCCTGGAAGAGAGAGCTAGAAGTGTCAAGGAACCTAGGTGGGAGATTGGCTGGCAGAGACATAGCCAGTATGAAGTCAGATGCCAAAATGGCAGGCCTGGGGGTAACCAGGGGCTGCTGAGGGCTGGTGAATGTGACCAGATGCCACCGAAGGCAGACCTGATAGAAGAAGCATGTGGAGCCACAGCAATCTGAGTTTACATCAGCATCTGTTAAAAATGTTTGAAGAGCCTTGGAGAAGCAGAGCAGTGCAGCACACTGAAGATAAAGCAAAGAAAAGACACTGGAGAAAGACTGGACTTTACAGAAGTGCCTACCTCTCAGGTTTGGAGGGCCGAAAGGGCACCATCATGGACATGTGTTTGGGACTTTCGGACTAAATGGTGATTAGGGTAAGATAACTAGCCACTTGTGGCTTTAAGAACTCTTAGTTTTCCCTGTTAAATACCCTTGTAAATAAAACCCTGTTGTTAAACTGCTTTTGTCTGGCAACTGCTGCACACAGGTAGTACCAATGACTGGCAAAAGCCCCATTTTAAATGTGGCATGTTAGGTGGTGGCTTTTGCCCCTTTTAACAGTATTTTACTAAATGGCCAGTGAGTCCAAGAATGGGTTACAATGTTCAGTGATGGTGCTATACTAAGAATAAAGGGCTTTCTAAAATGAAATACTTTGAATAGGTTAAAAGGAGGAGCAACTTCTGAATAGTAACAGCATATTTAGGAAATAATCAGGTTTTGAAGCAGAGGATGATTTTAATGAACAAGAGGGCAGAAACTTGAGATATATAGATAAAAGCTGTCAAAAAATAAAGCTTAGCAGTTATTTTGTCTTTAGAAAATGGCAAAGCATTAGAGTTTTCCTGTAATGAAAAATGACAGATTTGTTTACAGGGGAAAATGAGGGCTGATCATTTTAAATTATGACTGTAATTTAGACATGAGCAAGCTTGTACCTAAACTTGTTTGAAAAGTGAAGATGTAAAGAAGTGAGTATGAAGTCTTATTTAGAAATTCAATTGGGCATAAGTAATTTGGAGGTATTAGGAAAGAAGTATAAACAAAGGTAAAGTTGATAAAACTGAGTAGATAATTTCTAAAAGTGTTATAGAAGTTTCATGAGTCAAAACAAGCTAGCCACCAAACTGAACCACACAACTTGGGGCAGGAGGGAAAAAGGGGAATGGTCGGGGAGGGTGTGAGGGTGAATATCTGGGATTATAAAGATGTGAAAATTATATATAAATAAATTTTTAAAAAGTTTTATGAAGCAACAATTTCTTCCAATTATATTGTATATAAGATTTCAACTTATTAAAGCCTTGCTTGATCAATGCAGACTTCGTAAAATACTAAAGACTTTTTTTCTTCCTTTTAATTCCTTTCTGTGTCACCATCATAATTATCTTTATCATCCTGGGTTGATCATTCAGGTTGTTCATGTTATAGGAGTCAAAGAGTACAGTAAACAAGAACAATGAGTCGAGGTTGTGAACCTGCTTCCTGGCCCTATCAACTTCCTCTTACATATGAAGAAACTGGGATATCAAAAGCTTATATAATGTGTAAATATGTCACATACTTTATATATGATAACTATAATTTACAAACCTATATGAAATTACCAGACCACTGGGACAAGAAAATCTTGTGAGAAAATTCAGAGAGAAAAGAAATTCAGTCAGTTCTAACTATCACACTTTTCACATGCATTAGAAATCCTTACCAAAGCCAATATTAAATAATTCCACTAATTTGGTTATTAGTGAAAAAGGTGTATCCTTAGGGGGAAAAAGGAGATATGTCCTATGTAAAGACTGTATGAAACATTTGAAAGAAACTCAATAATGTACTAAGCTTTTAGGTAAAGGATCAATCACCTCAGGCACCATGAGAAGATTGTGAGGAGGAACTTTGTTTGGGTTTGCAACTGGGCAGATCAAGGAATACTGGAGAGGCAGTTATTTAAATACTCCCCTTCTCCTTACCACACCTTTCTAATCAGGTTTTGGGTCTCCATCCAACATATCAAAATATAATTTTGATTTTCTCCTTCATCTGTGCAAACCATTCAGTGGTCTCTTTCTCCCTGCCCTGAAATACCTTCAAATTCCCAATCATGGTATTATTCTTTCTTTTAAATTGATTTCATTTATTTAACTTATTAGGTTCACACTTATTTTTCATAACTCAACTTAAATGTCATTTATTCAATAAAGATTTTTTCAGCTACCTATACACTTTGTCTTGAAGACTCCCATGGTAGTTTTCTTATATCTTGAAATCATTCTGAGGATATAGAAAAATGCAAGTGAATGCACTTTACTGTGCATTATATACATATAAACAGAAACAAATTCTTCAAAACTAATGATACACTATTTTTGCCCTGGGCAAGAAAGGAAATGACAGAGGTAATATTGTCCTCAGAGGCACTGTGCAGAGAGCAAATCCTAAACAAGGTTTGAAGAGAGGAAGATAAGTGCTTGTCCCACTCAGAGTCCTCTAGGCTATAGTTGTCTGAAAAAAAAAAAAAGTGAACCACCAATGTGAATACCATATATAATTTTAAATTCTCTAATAATCACATTAAGAATTAAGAGCAAATATGTGAAATTAAATGAGATAATATATTTAACTCAAAAATCAAATATTATGTCAACAAACAAAAGATATCTTCGTTTTAAAATACTCCAGAATTGTAAAACTCTGTTGTAAAACTAAGTTAAGTACTTCCAGATTAATTTTCCAGATTCATTGAATACATGTCATTGTCTTTTTACTACTTTAGTTCACTACGCTAGGGGTGCTGTGGTGAAATTGGGGAACTGTGGCCCCCTAGCATGATAATGCTGCATTAAGATGAAAGTCATTGTGCCCTGGTGGGCTGAGTCTTGGACAAGGGAGGCCAAATCTTCACATGAGAGGAGATGAGTGAGTAGATTTAAGGAGGAGAGGAGAGAGAGAGAGAAAAAGCTGGAAAAGAAGAGAGAGCAGAGGAGCAGCAAGGAGGCTGGAGGCCTCGGAGCTGCTGTTGCCACGTGCAGCAGCAGGGCAGGGAAGGAAGCCATACTTTCTTCCCTATGAGTTTCCATCTACAGCCTGGGCTGGTGAGTAGCTTGGGGAGGCATGCTGGTGAAACTTAAGACCTTTGTAAGCTAAATTGGAAATGTGGTACTTGTTTCACCGTTAAAACTTAAAGTTTGGGAATTGTCTAGAGACCTGAAGAGAACTTGCTGTGTTGCTGTTTTTATGGTGAGATTTTTGAGTTTTTATGGTGAGTCTGAAGTGGTTGCTGCTGTTGTATTGAGTGAGTCTTGCTGGATTTGGGCCACTTTAGAGTTGAAGCTAAAAGAATGCTGGGGCTGTGCTTTTTGGAGGAGGATCAATGATGCCATCTTGGTTTCTTCATTAAATTTGAATCCCACCTTTGAAGGAGGATTGACCACACCGTTTTGATAGCTTCGGCTTGATGTGAACAGCTCTGCCTTTGACAAGGATTGATGATGCCATCTTGATTTCTTCATCTGACTTGAAGGTGGAACAGTTAAAACTTTGTGGACATATGTGGCTAAGATCCAAGTGCAGTGCAGTTTTTGAACTAGAAACTAAACTGGTTGGTAAGATAATCAAAGACAGTCCATTTTATGCTCAGTGACTTTTGTCTATTTTGTCCTTTTAAAGAGTAAATCTGTTTTTGCCTCTTCTTGAGATTAGCATGGTCTTGCTACTGCTTGTGCAGCCTGGGATGAACCTGATGAGTGGCTGGACTTAAAGGGCCAGCTGCTCCTGTTGGTAAGTTTAAGTTTTCTGTTTTGCCATATAAGTTCAATCACAGCAAGCATAGAATCATTTTGAGATGAGCCCTCAAATAGCTAGAATACACAAAGTCGTTTTCAGAGATTAATCCTTAATCATATATTAAATTCAAATGAATTTAAATTTAATTAAAGGTCTAGTTTGTCAATCACAATAGCCACATTTCAATGTGACTAGTGGCAACCATTCCATCAGATCATGGGAGATGTCATCTTAGATATATTATCTTAGAAAGATTACAATACTGCTGTAGAAAGCCATTGCATCAAATAATCCAATGGTATGATAAATTTAGAGACTGGTAGGTTTTTTTTCCTGACCTGGATTTGTTGTTTTTCTTTTAATTTTGGAAAGGAGTATAGTTTAAATTTGTTTTCAATAGCCTCTCTAAAAGAAAGAAATTGTCTTTATATAACATAGGCTTTTTTGGTTTCCCTGTAATAGCCTGTTAGTGTTGCCAAGAGTTTATTTAATTTGTAAGTCATATTGAGAACTTTCCCACCAAAATGCAGTAAACCTACCAACTCTTTCAGCATCGCAGATATATATATATATAGATATAGATATAGATATAGATAGATAGATATAGTCAATACAGTCCAGAATGAATCCAATAGGTGAAATGGGTCAACATACTGATATTAGTTTGATTTATTTTTTGCTTTTATCCTCCTGCATTTAGTTTGATTTCAATTACCTGAAACATGCTTTCATTATCTTTTTAATGATTCTCTGAATCATTAGTGAGACTATCAAAGATCATTTAGAAGGTATTTGTAGATTGTTTTTATTACCTGTGTTCTCAAGGTAGAGCTTCCATAGTCTAAATGCTAAATACTGCAGTTTTCAACAAAGCTTAAATTCATTTGTGTCACTGTGATTGAGAAATGAGACCACTTGAAAATGACTTTGGATTGTTTTAAATGAGAATGACATTGTGGTATCCTGCCAGGTTCAGAAAGATTACTTTTTCTGATATATAAGGTAACATCAAAAATGCATCTAACCTGTTTGTTTATTTATTTTACTTCTGCCCAGATTCTGTCTAATATGTTCTCTATTTAAAATGATATATCCTTATTCTTAGGAGAAATTTTTATCTCAAGTCTAAATAGATCATGACTATCTCCATTGCTGTAAGTTTGTGAGAAAGTTTGAAAAATTACAGACAAATGAAGAACTAGTCATTATAAATAATTTTAACTGGTAGTAATAAAAATATAAAATTTTAATAGTCTGTGATTAATTTCTATCTATTAATTTATATTAATTTATATTAATTTCTAATGTAATTAGCAGTGGAACATTCACATTTTCAACCATTCTATTGAAATGTGATCTGTGGACAGATCACATTTTCCTTTAACTATAATTTATAAACAAATCATTATGGTAAATAAGCAATGACTTTCAGAACTAAAAAATGCCATGATCTAAATAATACTACTGATCAGAACTGAGGTCAGACTCCAATAGAGGCAATGTCATTTGTTGGTAGAATTAAGGCATCACCATTATGTGTTTCTGGAGGATGCACCAGTTAAGAATGACATGAATCCAGGAGATAGAAGGCTAATTCATTCTTTTACCTTGATATTGTACATCTTTGGTTGGCCAAGTGCAGGAGCTAGAAATATATGTCCTTCTTTTACCTTAAGTTCCATGTTTATTGTTCCAAGACCAGATTGGGGGGGGGGGATGACCAAACCAGAGTGTGGCTGATAATCCCATCATCAGGATTTATGATGACAGGGGGAGCAAGGAAAAGGGGATAAGAAAAAGGGGAGAGAAAAGAGAGACTGTTGGATTTTGAAATCAGACTAGCTTTGAAAGGAGAGCTGATCTGGCATCAGAAACTGACAGTTTTTCTTCAGAAAGAAAAGAACATGGAGCTGTTGAATCTTTTGGGGCTGTCAGCATTCCAATCTTTGAAGGTTGGGAGCTGAATGAAGGCAGAAACAAGGCATTCATAACACAGAGCTGAGCTGCCCTGATGACCCTGAGAGGGAGAAGAAAGAGAAAGAAAGAAGGAGGAGAGGAGGAGGAGGAAGAGGAGGAAGAAGAGGAGGAAGAAGAGAAGGGAGAAGGAGAGGGAAAGGGAGAGGGAGAGGGAGAGACCTAGTTGAACCTTGTGTTGGTTGAGAATTCACTCCATAACTGGCTACAGTGTCTGATGGTATTGATAGATGTGCTGTGGTGAAATTGGGGGGGGGGGGCAAGACCCAGCATGGTAATGCTGCATTAAGATAGTTATTGTGCCCTGGTGGGCAGAGACTTGGAGAAGGGAAGCCAAGCCTTCTCATCAGAGGAACAGAGAGAGATTTAAGGAGGGGAGACAGAGACAGAGAGACAGAGGGAGGGAAAGAGAGAGAGCTGGAGAAGGGAAAGAGCAGAGGCAGAGGAGCAGCAAGGAAGACAGGGAGTAAAGCCATGCTGTGGGCTTCCATCCACAGTTCATGCCAGTGAGGATCCTAGGGAAGCATGTTGAAGAAACTTGTGGAAGCTGACTTTGAAATATGGGACTTGAAAATTTACTTTAACTTTGAAACTGGGAAGCTTGGGGCTTGTCTCGAGACCTGTAGAGAACTTGGAGTGTTGCTGCTTTCATCATGAGACATTTGAAGTGGTTGCTGCTGCTGTTATGAGTGAGTCTTGGTGGTTCAGGCTGAAGGAAGGATGGAGCTTCTTTTAGATGAGGATTGACAACGCCATCTTGGTTTCTTTACCTCACTTGAAGTGAATAGCTGTGTTTTTGGAGGAGATTCAATGACACCATCTTGGTTTCTTCATTTGGCTTAAAGATGGGGTAGATTCTATTTTGTGGACACATGTGACTAAAGGACCCACATGTAGTATCTTTTGAACTGGAGACTGAGCTATGTGGTAAGATTACCAAAGGGGTGCCGTGTACCCTCAGTATTCCTCTCAGTTTTGTCTTTTTGGTAAATAAATATTGTTATTGCCTCTGGGAGCTAGTGTGGTTCTGCTACTGCTTTCGCAGGCAGGCTGGGTAGAACCTAAGGCGTTGCTGGTTTTAAAGGGCCAGTTGCTCCCATTTGTAAGTTTAGTTAAGTACCTTGCTATGTTTGTTTTCTTACTTGTAGTCAGTGATTTTAGACTGAACTGCACTAACACTGAGGTAAAACCCCTGCAATCCCCTGAGGAACAGAAGTGGGGTTCTAGCCATGTGTTATGCAATGACTCATAAACGACCTATGGAAATAATCACCTGGGTGGACTCAACTCTTTGACTCCTGGGATACAAACATGAATTATAACACGGTAGTCCTTAGAAAAAGAGGAGAGTCCAGATTCCCACCCAACCCAAGGAGGGAGCTGAGCAGGAAGGAGAATCTTACAGTAAGACCAAGAAAAAGAAAGAAGGAAGGAGAGATCAAAAATACAACTGAACAGAAAGACTTGTGAAGAAACTGCACTTAAGTCTCAGTCTCGGACTTGTACCAAGAATTTGGGGGACATCAAGGGAGATACTTGAAACAGATCTCTCCTATGGGATCACATCTGAAAGTACCTTAGACTTGAGGTAAGTTTTTTGGCCTCAGCTACCCTGGTTTGGGCCAACTCTGCTTGACTGGGCATTTGCCTGTAAGGGAGTGGGTAACTTTGGCAGCTTGATTTATGAGCTATATGTTTTGTCTTTTCTTTAGTTCTTCTCTTTATTGCACACTGTATGTATTAAAGTTCCTTTCCATTAAAGGTCTTACACACTAGAGAATGGTTTTGTTTATGCAGTGAATGGTAGATCCTATTTAGAGCAGGAGGGTTTGGGGGTTCCAGGGTACCCTTCATGTTGCCTGAAAACAGAGTAATCCTAATAATTACTACAAGATGCAACTATAAAAACACACTAGGAAGAGAAAAGGGTGTCAGGGAACAAATAGAGTGGTACTTAGGGTAAAAGGGTTCCATTGAGATGACTTTTATTAGGAAAGGGTCTTGTATAATAGAGGTCTCCATGTGCATCACCTGGGGGTTTTAGTTGGTCCTGTGTCTCAATCAAGAATAATCTGGTCATTAATCCAGAAACAGAATGTTAACTGTCTTGAGACTATATCTTCTCCTGTTAAAAGTATAACTACTACTCTAACTCAAGTATTTTATAAATATTTCTATAATTCTAAGAATATATACTATAAAGAATAATGAAATTAACAATATATACCATAATGGTGATTTGATACTATATTAAATGTGAAAACATAAGTTGTATTTTCAAAAACAATTGTATTTTCTGTTTTAAAAGTGTCTGAAATCTTTGAATACAGTCAGGCAAAACTCAGCATTTATTAGAATGTTTAGGACAGTCATTCTCAGTTTTAGCTTCCTACTGCAATTACTGAGGAAAATTGTATACTAAAGTATGGACAAATTAAATCAGAATCTCTAGGGTTGAGGATGATGTTTTGTTTTTATATATTCTCACAGAAATGTATTATGTAAAAAAAAATTGCCCATATTCAGAGGCATTTGACTTATGAATTTGAATTGTACTTACAATGTTTTTTAGATGTTAGTTAATAATATATAAAACATACACAATATCAAATCTGTTTGTAAGTAGTAATGTTCAATGTTTTAAAATAATTATATATATGAGTATTAAATAGTGGAGAGTATGCTTCTCCACACATAAAAAGACCGATATATGATTAAAAACCTTATTTGCATGCTAGGAAGCAAGTAGAAATCTAGCTACATAAATAAAAAATGCCTCTTATCAAGATTTAAAGACTTTAAAACAAAATCATGAGATCAAATATCACAAGTACATAAAGTCACATTACCTGTGCACTATGGCTAATAAATGATAGAGGGTAAGAAACAGATAAGGCATGAATTATTTTATATAAGACAATAACTAATATGTGACTAAGTTGATTTGTAAGGACCAGTGATTCTCTACAAAAGTCCTCAAACTTCCAAACCCCACATCGTGCCTGCACCTCAGGACACTACTTTCTGATAATTGATAAGCAGTCTGATAATTGCTACAGCAATTGGGATTTAAGAATTTTCCTTTCTACAGTTGGTTTAACTGCAGTGATAATTATCTCTACCTCCACTTCCAGTTTCTGGTTGTGTCACATTTTCATCCTAAGTTTTCTACTCTTAGTTACATCAAATTAATATTTCATAAAGAATGATATAAGGAAATACTGAATTAAACTTTCTTAATTAATATCCACATCTCAGATTTGTGACATGTTTTATTATTGTTCATGTTACATTTTCTTTCTCAACACTGGGCAAAATATGATTTTAGGTAATCATTAATTACTACAGACTTTAATTTTGATTTTGCTCCATTATTTCCAGACTTACCTGGTCCCCTCTGGCTCTTTCCTATAGGCCCCCACCAGAAGGTGCCTTAGCCAAGATTTCCTGCCCCAGTGGTTCTGCTTTGGGCCAGTCCTGTTAGGCTAGGTATTTATCCATGAAGGTATGGGAAACTTTAGGATTTTATTGAAAAATATCATTATTTCTTATGCACTAAGAGTATGTTTTGGTTTTATGCAGTGAATGGCTGAACCTACTTAGAACATGCAAAGTTTGGGGGACCCAGCGTACCCCTCAGTATACCTGTTATCACTACTAGTGTTCTGATATATTATAATGTCTTTTTACAAATTTGCCTAGACTTAGTTTCTGATATATATGATATATATTTTGATTTATATCATATATATGTATCACACAAAATCATTTATGTGCAGATAACATATTTAGAAGATGATGTCTCTTACAAATATTAAGAAAGCAAATGCATTGCTTTTGTCTACCTTGGTAGGAATCACCAACATCTGATGACATTATGGTGGCAGGCAAAGAGAAGAAACAAATGCAGAAAATTTTCGGTCTTCTTTCTAAATTTTGCAAGTCAAGTTGACAAATTAGGTGAGAATCATAGTGCAAACTTACACCTTTCCCTCAGCTTCACATAACCAAAATCTTCCGTAGCACAAGATGAACCAAGCCTAAAGAGGTCTCTGCTAAAACTCTGACCAAGACATATGCAAAAGCTTTCTCAAAACTCGCTGATCCTGATGCAAAAAAAAAAAAAAAAAAAAAAAAAAAAAAAAAAAAAAAAAAAAAAAAAAAAAAAAAAAAAAAAAAATGCAAAAAAAAAAAATTTCCACTATGTTGTAATAAGTAAACTATTGTTACATTATGGAAGAAAGTGTTGATGATGAATTTATCTGCAGGTTGATATGCTTACAAAGTAAATACTTAAAAAGTGAATCTTAATATGTTAAAATGTTTCTTTCAGTTCTTTGTGTGTTGTGTCAGTGTGTATACAATTTTGAGTTTTGTATAGTCACATGTCTTTTCCAAATAATACAAATAATCTTAGCCAGTTGCTGATTTAGTAGTGGAAAGCTAATCTGACTTACTCTGAAATATTTATTCTTCAACTCTCATAAATATCTTGAGCTTCATGTCAAAAAGCTGAGGAATTAAGATTCTTGTCTTAAATGTTCTCAGGTTCAGTAAAACATGACAACTGATAGATGTGTTATGAAGATGTTCATGTCACTGACACAACTTCTTTCTTTTCATATAGGGAGTTATTACTCCAGCTTCTTGGAAATATACTAAATTCATTACTGAGCAACTGAGAATAGATATGACACAACTGTTAAATAGTTAATAAAGATAAGACAAATAAAATAGACATTACTCATGGAAAAACAGTATACTGTCAAGCTTCCTGAGGTTCTCACGAATATCTGTTTTGAATAATTCATCATCCAGAATATAAACATAGCTCAAAGTTTCCAAAACACTTTATGCATAATATGATGAGAACACAATTACATAACTTTAGGTGGAACATGTGCCTAATTTTGATTTAACAATTAGCTGCATAAATTTAAAACATTTTTATACCATTCTATTCTTAAAATACTTCTTGTGTGGTTAGCAATAACAAAAGAAAGAACCCATACCAAAAATATGAGCACTGTATCAGTACTGTTTCTGCACTGACAAAATGCAACTCTCCTCCCAAGGCTGCTGTCTGTGTCCATGCAGGCATATCTTTTAACTTAACCATTCATTTCAGAGGTAGTTCTCCTGCCCTCTTGTAACTATGCAACTGTCTCTCTTTTTCCTAATAAACCTCTCCATCTAAAATGTAACCTTCACCTGCTTGTGAATTGTCTTTGTCTCCTGGACAAACTCACCACATGCCACTGAAAGGTACTATGCTGAAACTTTTCTTAGACTTAACCCAAGGACCCCACTCTCTGAACTCCACAGCTCATCCAAACAACATCACTAATCAATAAAAAATCAAAGTTTGAGATTAACAGCTCATTGTTTTGATTGTAGTTTAAACTCTTTAAATCTTATGTATTCCGACAATGACGACACAACGTTCCAAAATGTGTGGGACGCAGCAAAAGCAGTACTACGAGGAAAGTTCATAGCAATACAGGCCCAAACCACAAGAATTGAAACAGCCCAAAGAAATGCTCTAATCTCCCAACTTGAGGACTTAGAAAAAGAGCAACAAAAAAACCCAAAACCCAGCAGAAGACAAGAAATAACAAAAATAAAAGCAGAGATTAATGAAATAGAAACCAAAAAGACCATCGAGAAGATAAACAAAACCAAAAGCTGGTTCTTTGAAAAAATAAATAAAATTGACAAACCACTGGCAAGGCTTACAAAGAAAAGAAGAGAGAAAACTCAAATAAACAGGATCATAAATGAAAACGGAGATATTACAACAGACCCAGAAGAAATCCAAAAGATAATTAGAGACTACTACGAACATCTATATGCAAACAAATACAACAAC
>PVHY01024463.1:8943-19722 GCA_004024945.1 Uropsilus gracilis
GGGGGGGGGGGGGGGGGGGGAGTCTGCTTGCCTCCCTTAGCTTCCAGATGGGCCCTTCAGAGGCACAGGGTGGATGATGGAAAAGGCTGTGGGAACCTTCAGACCTGTGCAGGCTGGGTCAGCATCAAGGTGAACCTCTGAGGCCTCTTTCTGTGTTCGTTTCTCTTTGCCCTACATGATTCTTCCCCCTGCCCTGTGTGCTACTTCCAGTCAGCCTCAGCACCATAGCCCAGAGGTCAAAAAGGAAGCTGAGGAGCAACTGACAGGGCAACATATGAGTACAGTCATGCAACCTGGATCTTTTCTGTGCCCTCCTCCATCACTTCACCCCCACCTCATTTTCTACGTAGCTCAGTCTCTTGCTCACTACAGTATGGAGTTAGAGGGGTACCAAGCTTTCTCTTGTCAACTTTCTCAGTTCCACTGGGCCCAAGCCTGGTAGCCATGGTCAATGGCATTAAGGTCACATCTGGCTCGTTACCCCAGACAGGATGAGGGGAACACTCTTCATTCCTTCATTCCTTCCCTTTTCCCATTGAATCACATTGGCCTGTTCACTTTGGCCAAGTGCAGGCATCATGTCAGGCTTCCTCCACCTGGAACAGCTAGCATTTCCTTACCCTCTGCTGCCCAAGATCTATGTTCCTCCCCTCCGTCCCCAGCACCACACTATCTAAGGCTGTGAAATCAAAGGAGCATAAACTGAATAGGCTTTTGCTCAGTCTCCAGATGGGGTGACCCGCCTTTCATCTCAACTCTGCTGTTGTCTCTCAACCTGCTACACAGCTCCAGGTCCTGCCAGCACCCATCCCTGACGAGGTCAGCACAGCAGTCATCAGTAGGGCCGCACAGCCTCTAAATGCTTGGTTTGTGGGAGCAGGGGGATACACAGGAGGATGGTCATCACACAGAACCCAGCTTCTTAGCCTAATCTCAGGGGCCTGCCAGGCTCTTATTGTTTCTTTTCTAATTGTGCACATTCAAACTAGGGAGGATGGTTAATAAAAAGGGGCTTATGGGCCAGGCATGGTAGCGCATGCCTGTAAGCAGCAGCCTAGGAAGCCGCGGCGGGGACCAGGGATCGCGGTTTGAGTTCCGCTCAGGGCAACGCAGCAAGACCTAGTTCCAAAAAAATAGCTGGGCGTGGTGGCGCATGCCTGTAATCCCAGCTACCTGGGAAGCTGAGGCTGGGATTGCTTGAGTCTGTGGTGCCTTGGGCAATGTTAGCTTGCAGTTCCATGGGCAAAAATAGCGAGACCTAGTCTATAAATAAATAAATAAATAATAAAAAGGGGCTTGCGCTGCTGAGCCATGTGACCTGTGTTTGTTGCTGTAACAAAGTACTAACAACTGTTACTAACAAAGTAGTAACAGACTACTGATGGACAATAGGGCTGGGGTGGAAGACTCAGCTAAGCCTCTAGGCTTCACCATCTCTGACCCCCGTCATGGGAATGGGCATGCACACACTGCTCTTCGCACACCTAAAACCATAACTGGCACTCAACAGATGCCTTTTCTTTCCGCATCTCATTAGCCTTTCTCCACTAACTTGAGAATTGGTCTCTGCCCATTGTCCTGTTGCCTGTTCCTCCCTGGCATTATGTTTGGGTGTGAGGGTTTTGTGTTTTTTTTAGAGATTAGATCTTGCTCTGTTGCTCAGGGTTACCTCGAACCTACAGACTCAAGTGATTCCTAGCGTCAGCCTCCCAGGTAGCTGGGATTACAGGAGCACACCACCACGCCCAGCTTTGGGGGTGAGTTTTTAACTTCTGAGCTGCAACATCTCCATCCTGTCAGATGTATGTTGAACAGCCACCAGGTCCTGTTAGAGGAGTAAGTCACGATGTAGATGCTGGTGGAAAAGATACTCAGCAAAACAGACACCAGTTCTGCTCTGGGCCTCAAGGTCTCCTGTTTAGCAGAAGTCACAGGAGTGCACATGCACCACTGAATGATGAATTATGCACCACTGAATGATGTTTTGATCAATGATGGTCCATAAAGATAAAGGAGGTCCTTAAGTATTCCTAAGTATGCAGTAGGCTAGACCATCTAGGTTTGTTTCAGTATACTCTGCGACATTCACACAATGACAAAATCACCTAACATATTCCTCAGAATGTATGCCTGTTAAGCAGCACATGACTTTATTAGCAAACTGTGTGAATGACAGGAAAGGAAAACATAAAATTTTGGCCGGGCATGGTGGCGCGGGCCTGTAAGTGGCAGCCTAGGAAGCCGGGGCCAGGGGTCGTGGTTCGAGTCCTGCCAGGGGTATGTAGCGAGACCTAGTTCCAAAAAAATAGCTGGATGTGGTGGCGTGCGCCTGTAATCCCAGCTATCTGGGAAGCTGAGGCTGGGGATTGCTTGAGTCTGGTACCCTGGGCAATGTGAGCCAGTAGTTCACAGGCAAAAATAGCAAGAACTAGTCTCGAAAAAAAGAAAAAGAAAACTTAAGATATTAGGTTTGGGGACCTGGAGCTCGTCTGAGGAGTCAAGGAAGGCTTCTTGGAATAAGTGGCATTTGTGCTAGCCCCTGAATGATGAAGAGGAGAGAGAAGTCCTGAGCAGGGTGAGTAAAGAGAGGCAGGGAGAGCTTTTCAGGTCATGGGACCTGCAGGTGCAAAGGCCCCATGGAGGGAAATGGTTTGAGATACTGAAAAAGTGGCCATTGTAGTGGAGCATTGCCTGGGCAACTAATTTTGGAGAGCAACTAATTTGGGGGGCTACATCATAAGATGATGCTGAAGCATCCTGGGACTATATTCAATGGCTCCACCTGGATGTGAAGGTGATCTGGCTGCGACACCTGTCACTCCATTGATAATCAGGGTTGATTCAGCTGATCTGGCTGGCTAGGCGGGTGTCCCCTTCCTCCCTCACCACTCCATGTGCGTCCCTCCCAAAGCTGCGCGCTCGGTAGAAGAGTCCAGCCTTCCCCAAGTAGAGACAGAATGTTCTTCTGTCGAGGATATACGAGTAGCTGCGCTCCCCTGCTAGAACCTCCAAACAAGCTCGCAATGGCTCCTCCTGGTTCTGGAGTAAAGTCTAACCACCCCACTCCTCCCTGTTCCAATTATACACAGAGCACCCTCCTCAGTCACACTGGGCAATCTTCGAGAACAAAACACTGTCAAAGGGCTAGAAAGATAGGACAGCTTTGAACCATAGTTCACACCTAACTAGAGGACTAAGCTTGCAGTTTGGTTTCCTTTCTAGGTGAACAGAGGGAAGGAAAGGTGAGGCCTAAGTCTGCATTACATCTTTGGCACAAGCACAGCCAAATTCATCCATCCATTTGACACCAAACCTCTGTCTTTTGTTCACCACAATTTTAAGTACTTGATCAGTGCCCGTCTCCCCCACTAGACTGTAAGCTCCATGGGAGCAGGGTCACATCTCCCTGATGCATCAGGTGTCTTAGCCCAGTGCCTGGCACGTGGAAGCAAATGTTCAATAGCTGTTGAACGAATGAATGGATATCACCTAATGTTTGCTGAGTTCATCGCTTATTGCAGCTCTTGACTTGCATCATCCTCGCCTGATTATCACGACTCTACGAAGAAGTGAAGCTGAAAGAGGTGAAATACTTTGCCCAGGGATGTGCAAGCAGTAAAATTAGAGCCAGAAAGTACTCCTGCTACGCATTCGTGCATAGACAAATGAGCAGAAGCTTCCCTCAGAGCTGGTCTGGTGATTTCTGACCCCAGAAGGCAGGCTTAGAAACCAATGACTCACCCTGGCCCCCCCCCTACCCCAGCCCCTTAGATCACTTTCTCCCTGCCAGGCCACATCAAGTGATTGCAGGCTGTCAGCTAGTGGATCTGGGCAACTCATTTCACCTCTCTGGGCTTTTGTTTCTAAATCTGAGTTAAGAATGACAATCACAGCTAGGTACGGTGGCTCGTGCCTGTAAGCTTCAGCCTATGAAGCAGCTGAAGCTAGGGATCACGGTTCGAGTCCAGCTCAGGGCAACACAGTGAGACCTAGTTCCAAAAAATAGCTGGGCGTGGTGGCATGTGCCTGTAATCCCAGCTACCTGGGAAGCTGAAGCTGGCGATTGCTTGAGTCCATGGTACCCCGGGCAACGTGAGCCTGCGGTTTCATGGGTAAAAATAGCGAAATCTAGTCTCAAAAACAAAAACAAAAAAATGACAATCACTACCATTATTTAGTTCAAGAGAAGAGTCGATATAAAGAGTACATGAGAAATCATTATGGGCTGGGCATAATGGCACATGCCTGTAAGCAGCAGCCTAGGAAGCCATGGCTGGGCCCAGAGATTGCAGTTCGAGTCCCGCCAGGGGCACGTAGCAAGACTTAGTTCCCAAAAAATAGCTGGGTATGGTGGCATGCGCCTGTAATTCCAGCTACCTGGGAAGCTGAGACTGGGGATTGCTTGAGTCTGTGGTACCCCGGGCAATGTGAGCCTGCACAAGACCTAGTCTCAAAAAACAAAAAAAAAAAAAAAAGAAAGAAAAGAAAAAAGAAAAATAATTATGCTTGAGAGTTTTCATTTACAAAACAAACAAGAAGGCCGGACAGTGGCTTGTGCCTGTGCTTCAGCCTGTGAAGCAGCCGGGGTTAGGGATCGCGGTTCGAGTCCCGCCTGGGGCCCGCAGCAAGACCTAGTTCCAAAAAAATAGCTGGGCATGGTGGCGCGCGCCTGTCATCCCAGCTACCTGGGAAGCTGAGGCTGGGGATTGCCTGAGTCTGTGGTACCTCGGCAACGAGAGCCTGCGGTTCCACAAGCAAAAATAGCAAGACCTAGTCTAAAAAACAAAACAAAACAAAAACGAGAAAATGCAGTTGCTGCTCAGGAAGACATAGGCAGAGGTTTCATCTCCCCTTCTTGCCCACATTGGCTGGGGTACCACACACTCAAGCAATCCCCAGCCTCAGCTTCCTAGGTAGCTGGGATGACAGGTGCGTGCCACCATGCCCAGCTGCTTTCTCGAGACCAGATCTCACTATATTGCCTGGAGTAGTCTCAAACTCGCGAACTCAAGCCATCCCAGGTCTCTTGCCTCCCAGTGCTTGGACTACAGGCATGCGCCACCATGCCCGGCCAGAATATAAATTCTGATTCAGTGGGTCTGGAGTGGGGTCTGAGTTTGCAATGCTTCCTATGTGCCCTGATTCTGGTTCTCAGACCACACATTGAGTCACAGGACACTGGTGGACAGAGAAAAGGCTTTGGATTCAGGCAGACCTAGCTTGGATCTTAGCAACACCTCTCACACCATGAGGAGTTAGGCATTCGTTTCTCTGAACCCCATTTTTTTTCACATAAAATGAGAGTGAATGACAGTGATGCAGATACATTAGTTAGCCCTCCATAGCTGAAAAGATTCAACCAACAGTGGGTTGAAAATACAAGCTACTCTAAAAAAATATATACTACTGTGTAGTTAAGTCTTAACGATAGCTTCATCTCTGCTGAACATGCAGATCTTTTTTCTTCTCCATATTACATTGTATTAGATATTAAAAGTCATCTAAGAGATAGTTTAAATGCAGGAGAGGATGCATAAAGGTTATAGGCAAGAACTATGACTTTTTAGAGAAGAGGGTCCTGAAACTAACTTCCTGGGATCCCAAGGAACAACTGTAAGGCAAATGGCATAGTAATACATGTGAAGTGCCGGGCAGATAGCAGGAATTTTGTCAGAGTATTCACCTGTAATTTCTGCTTTTGACCGATAGAGGCCACCTTTTTGTAATTTCTGTTAAAGTGATGAGCTTGCAGCCTCAGAGACCCCCAAGCCTTTGAGTCAGGATGGTTCCTGGTTGCTGGGCAACTGCCTAGTACATCTGAGTAATAACCCAGTTTGAAAAAAAAGTTAAAAGACAATTCACGACCGGGCATGGTGGTTCCTGCCTGTAAGCTTCAGCCTATGAAGCGGCTGGGGCTAGGGATCACGGTTCGAGTTCCGCCTGGGGCATGTAGTGAGACCTAGTTCCAAAAAAAAAAAAAAAAAAAAAAAAATAGCTGGGTGTGGTGGCACACGCCTGTAATCCCAGCTACCTGGGAAGCTGAGGCTGGGGATTGCTTGAGTCCGTGGTACCCCAGGCAACGAGAGCCTGCGGTTCCACGGGCAAAAATAGTGAGACCTAGTCTCAAAAAAAAAAAAAAAAAAAAAAGACAATTCAACTAGGTAAGTTTTAAATATCTTACTGACTTTCTGATTCATGTATCAGGCAGCATCCCACCTAGCAGATAGAAAGGAGCTCCAAGAAACTACAAATTGAAAGGTTTTGTAAGCAGAAGGAAGTGGGGAAGAGGAGGTAACACTAGTAAAAAGCATTATTTGTGGCAAGTCTCCATTCTTTAGGGGAGGGCAGGGTTCTGTCTGGCAGATAACCTCACTAATGCTGTCAAGGTAATCCCAGATTGACTAAGTTAAGATTTCGTTCCTAAGAGAAACAGAAACTATTCTTAAGTTAGGCATTAAGTCTCACTCAGTTCATGACGTGTAATTCGTGTAGGTTACTTCACTATTATCTCCTTTTTTTTGTTTTTGTTTTACTACCCTGATTGTGGGATGGAACTACCTCAAGATCACGCTCTCTAGTCTGATGGGGGGGAGGGGACTGATCACAGAAATTAACTGTGTAGATACATATGCTAGCTATGTATAACTTAAAGATCATAAATCCAGCTTTGGTCATCGTTCATTGCTATGATACAACAGGAACGTTTTCAGAGATGTGATGGAAGGCCAGAGATATTTCACCAGGAAGAAGGCATATATTATCCTTCAAATCCTTTGTGTTGTGAGACGAGAAAGATAGATAGGCTGAAGAGTCATCCATTTGGTCATTCTGCCTTTCAAAATGAAATTGATGTTTCCAGGCTAGCACATAAAAAGTTTGAAAGTGGTCACTCCCTCCTAAGAAGTAAAAAGCTGAACGAACTAAAAATAACCTCTCTCTCTCTCTTTCTCTCTCTCTCTCTCTCTCTCTCTCTCTCTCTCTCTCTCTCTCTCTCCTTTTTGTAATATTGCATACTAACATTAAGTTTCAAGTGTGTGTCATTGAGAATCAACTGGTGTATACACTACATTAAGGTCAACCACTACTAAACCTCCAATTCTGTCTTCCAAGATCTGTACTATAACTCCAGTTACAGGCACATCACTACCCCCAAAATTGGAGGATGACAGGTAAATACAGAGCTGAAAACTTCAGGAACCAGTGACAGAGCAGAAAAGCCTCAAGTTTGATAGTGAAAATGTTGGAGGCTCAGTGTGGACAAGTCTGTGAGATAAAACCACCAGGACCCCTAGATGTCAGGAGGGCCCACATGCTTTTGTCTCCTGGCATTCTGCTAGCTATCACAGTAAATAAATATCAGAGAAAACTCCCGTAGTGCTTAGGGGTAGGGAGGGTAAAAAGAATAACTCTGAAATGCCTCAGAGCATTCTGTTCTTCTTAACAAGATCTGCCCTTAGGAGAAACTTAAAATTTAACCAGAGTTTAAACAGCAGAGGTTTATCAGAGCCTAACTGGCTTGGGGGAAGGGAAATACCCCACCCCAGTCAACTCAAGCCTTCCCTGTGAAAAAGGGAAATATACACAAATCCAGAGCACACTAACTACCCTGACTCATACCTAAAAGAGGTTAGGAGTAACCTGTTGTGGTGGCCCATGCCTGTTGTCCAAATGCTGTGAGGCAAGAGGCTTGGATCACCTGAGTTCACAGGTTCGAGACTACCCTGGGCAACATAGGAAGACCTAGTCTTGAAAAAGCAGCCAGTCGCCGTGGTGGGCGCCTGTAATCCCAGCCACCTGGGAGGCTAAGGCTGAGGATCGCTTGAGTACGTGGTACCCCGGGTCAACCTGAGTCTGCGATACCTTAGGCAACATAGCAAGACCTAGTCTCCAAAAAAAAAAAAAAAAAAAAGAAGTTAAGGGTAAATTGAGGCATCAGTGAAGTTCATAGCCAAGAAGCACATGGGCTCACTAAAAGACTGACCCAGGAGATGGGGGGAGGAAATGCAGGAAAAAGACTGACATAATCATAGACTGCTTCCCCTTTCTCTCCCCCTTGCCACCACATTACTACAAGGTTATTTACGGAAGTTCCTTTTAACTAGTATTTTATGTCTGACTACCAAGAAAAAATTATGAGGAAAAAAAAATTAGTTTGAAGAAACAGCATGTATCCGAACTAGACAGCTATGGCAGGGATGTTGGAATTAACTACCAAACAGGGAATTAAAAATGACTATGAATGATTCGCTAGGGCACTGATGGGTAAAGTAGGAAGCATACGAGAACAATTGGGCAATACCAGCACAGAGAAATGTTTTCATTTTTTATTTTTTATTTTATTTTATTTTATTTTTTTGAGACTAGGTCTCGCTATTTTTGCCCGTGGAACCGCAGGCTCTCGTTGCCCGGGGTACCACAGACTCAATCAATCCCCAGCCTCAGCTTCCCAGGTAGCTGGGATTACAGGCGCGTGCCACCATGCCCAGGTATTTTTTTGGAACTAGGTCTCGCTACGGGCCCCAGGCGGGACTCAAACCGCGATCCCTAGCCCTGGCCGCTTCATAGGCTGCAGCTCACAAGCACGAGCCACCGTGCCCGGCCAGAGAAATGTTTTTAAATGATCTAGAAATGCCATAGCTGTCTAGTTCGGATACATAAATTTAAAACCTTTTTTTTTAAATTTTGAGACTAGGTCTGGATATGTTGCCCAGGCTAGTCCCAAGTCCACAGACTCAAGCGATCCCCAGCCTCAGCCTCCCAGGTAGCTGGGATTACAAGCAGGCACCGCCACGTCTGGCTATTTTTTGACACTAGGTCTGGCTATATTGCCCGGAGTAGTCTCGAACCCACGAACTCAAGGGATCCCTGGCTTTTTGCCTCCCAGCGCTTGGATTACAGGCCCACACCACCATCTCTACCTAAATTTAAAACCTAAAAACCCCCATTTTTTGCCCAGCAGGCAAGCTTGGGAGACTTGAATGGATAAAGGAAATGAATGGGACTGCTATAGGAAAAAGGGCCAGAAGCTGATGATCTGTTAAATTACTGAATCTTTTTTTTTTTTTTTTTTGAAACTAGGTCTCACTATTTTTGCCCGTGGAACCACAGGCTCACATTGCCCAGGGTACCACAGACTCAAGCAATCCCCAGCCTCAGCTTCGGAGGTAGCTGGGATTACAGGCGTGCGCCACCACACCCAGCTATTTTTTTGGACCTAGGTCTCGCTACGTGCCCCTGGCGGAACTCGAACTGTGATCCCAGACCCCAGCCATGGCTTCCTAGACTGCTGCTTACAGGCATGCAACACCATGCTCAGCCAAACTAATGATTCTTTTTGAAAATTCAGATCATCAGTCAGGACCCACCCAAGACTAGTCACCCTGACCAATCCAATGGAGTATAAATAGAGCCTCAGGAACCTCTGCACACCAGGCCCCCTCCATCATCCCAGCTGCTTCCTTTAACAGTGTAGTGCAAGGCCGGGCACGGTGGCTCGTGCTTGTAAGTTTCAGCCTATGAAGCGGCCAGGGCTAGGGATCGTGGTTCGAGTCCCGCCTGGGGCCCGTAGCGAGACCTAGTTCTAAAAAAAAAATAGCTGGGCATGGTGGCGCACGCCTGTAATCCCAGCTACCTGGGAAGCTGAGGATGGGGATTGCTTGAGTCTGTGGTACCCCGGGCAACGAGAGCCTGCCGTTCCACGGGCAAAAATAGCGAGACCTAGTCTCAAAAAAAAAAAAAAAAAAAAAAAACAGTGTAGTGCAATAAGTCTGACTGTTCTGTTCTCCACAGTCTTTGGTGAATTCTTTCATCCCAGAACCTCTGGCCTACATTCTATTCTCCCCCACAAAAGAGTCAAGAAAAACCTACTAAAATTAAGAATGCTTTGAATGAGCTTAATAGTAGATTGAACAAGGCTGAGGGGGGAAAAGATCTCTGAGCTTGAGCATATATCCCTAAGAATAGTTCCCAAACTGAAAAGCAAATAGAAAATAATAGAAAATGCAAGAACCATGAAACAGTCTTTACAAAGGAAGTAAAGTATGCACAATAACAATGTCAGAAGAGAGAAAGGAACAGAAGAAATACTTGAAACAGAATTTTCCACAAATTAATGTCGACACCAAACCGCAGATCCAAGAAGTTCAGAGAACAAGAAGTCAAACAGGATAAATGCCAGAAAGTATGACACCTAATCATATTATCAAAAAACAAAACAAAGATTAAAAAAAAAGTCCTGAGATGGCAAAAGAGAAAAACATCTTACCTATAGGGAAAGAAAGGTAAGTTTTACAGGATCTGTTGTCAGTTGAAGTGTTAAAATAAATTGTTTAGAGAGAAGCAAAATGAAATAAAGATGATGTTGCAATTATAAAACAAGAAAAGAATACTTTGAAAAATGAACAAAATAACGGACTAGGAGGGGGATGAGGAGGACGGATCACAAGAGGGAGGTGGTGGGTGAACCCCAGGGGAATACAAAGATGTGATATATATATATATATTATTTGAATAATCAAAAAATAAAACTTATTATGTCTAAAAAAAAAATAAAGAAGATAAAACTGGCACCTAAATATATATTTTTTTTTTTTTGGAAACTGGGTCTTGCTATTTTTGCCCATGGAACCGCAGGCTCTCGTTGCCCAGGGTACCACAGACTCAAGCAATCCCCAGCCTCAGCTTCCCAGGTAGCTGGGATTACAGGCATGCGCCACCATACCCAGCTATTTTTTGGAACTAGGTCTCACTATACGGGCCCCAGGCGGGACTCAAACCGCG